>WOVY01013706.1:0-53146 GCA_013436015.1 Rhipicephalus annulatus
TGAGTGTGAGAGGGCTGATGTGGAAACCATTTAGGTCAAGTGAGTTCAAGTTAGCGTAAAAAAACAATGAAATGTTGTGATGCCCGAAAATTCAAGTTGTTGTTTTCAGTGTCCTCTTCTTGCAGATTTTTATCATGAAAACATTTCGATGTGCTGTTGCGTTTACCCCATCTATGCTTCTTGCATTTTTTTACAGCGCAAGCATCTCCTGCAGATTGGGGGACGTGGCCTCCGAGAAATTGGTGTGAATGCCATGAAGACTGTATTGGCACATGACGTGCAAGTGCTGTACAGCCTTCATGGCAGAAAAGGGCCTTTGTGAACCTGAGGCTCTGTAGATTAGTGACAAGTTTAACTTGTTCATTGTTTTATGTGTGTGTACCCATGTGTATTCTCTGTACTGCAGTGCTTCATGTGTACTATGGTATTTCTGTTCTTGTATGCAGATGTCATCTGCCAAAAAGCAGGGTGCGACCAGGCGGAGGCCCTCAACTTTATTAAGAGGTGGCTGCCAGGGTCTGGTGATCGCTGTGGGGTCAGGAAGCGGCGCTTCAGAGAAGCATTTGTTGTGGAGTAGCCCGATGATCCCTACTCTCAGAGTGCAGATTATCGGGCACTCGCGGCAGCTGGCTTCCTGCCCAGCCACAGCAGCCAGGGCCTTGACAGCACCACTGCCACTGTGCCCCCAACGCAACCTGACCTGCAGTAGAGCGGGCCTTTTTTAGTTGTGTATATATATTTTTCAATGCATACATTTTTTGTTGTACCAAATAAATAAAAAAAAAACCAAGAATAAATGGTCTGCAGACTGTCGGTGGTGCACTGTTCGGCTAGCTTATGCTGATTCGGAAGCACCATCACCATGTTTTAGTTACAAAAAAATGCTCTAAACTGTATGAATATTCTCGATTATCATGTGGGGAACATATGTGGGGATTGCAAGTGGGGGACATACGCTTTCAGCATTTACTTCCTAACGACTTTTTTCGATCTGCTTTACCAAATACCAGTACCAAATAAAGCACTCCCTATTGCAAAAAATAAATTGGTAAAAAAAATAAACTACACTTCTAGTGTTAGCAAAGGGAATGACGTATAAAAGATGAAATAGATCGAGTAACTGTTTTCAGTTCTCAGCATTCAATTTTCTGTTGCCCCAAGTATACAGGGCTGCAAAACTACAAGAGCGGGTCATCGAGGCATATTGTTTAAATCTTCCGGTAAGAAAAATTCTCTACTAATAATGGTTACATAATGGCAAGCCAATCAGTAGCCAATATTCGTCATGCAGGAAACATCGGTGTAATAACGGCCTTTCATTGGCTGCAATGTGGCCCTGGATTGGTCCAATGTCGGCCGTACATCCGTAGCCAATATTCGTCGTGCAGCGAACATCGGCGTAAAAATGGCATGTGATTGGCTGAAATATGGCCCAATGTTGGCCGAACATTGGCAGCTTTGTCGGCAATACGATGGGCCTTCGTCGGCCCAATGTTGGTTGCATACTGGCTAAAACATCGGCAAAACGTCGGCCCATCATTGGCTTGAACGTCGGCCCGACATTGGAAGAAGTTGCACTTCCGACGTCGGCCCGACGTCGGTGCCGATGTTAGCCGATGTTGGTCCAAGATTGGTCCAACGGCGGCGTGCTGCCTGGGGAGAGGGGCTGCCTCATCGAAGGCCTGTTTTAAAACAGAATGGAGCTTGACAAATCATTAATGGTAGAGTATGAGGGGTGCTTCTTATCTGCTTTCACCTTAAGGAAATAAACAAAGGACATGTAAGTTCTCTGCAGATGAAGCGATCACTCATTTGACTCAACATAAAGGCTTTCTACGGGGCTGGTGCGAAAAGCACCCGTAGAAAGGCGGATGCCCAAATGGTGCACGGGGTCCAGCATCTTCAAAGCACTTTGTGTTGCAGACTGATAAACAATGGCCCCATAATCTAAGCGGGTGCGGATGAGGCTTCGATACAGATTCATGAGACATTGTCTGTCACTACCCCACGTAGTACGTGACAAAACTTTTAGAACATTCATGGCTTTTAAACATTTTGTTTTTAGATACTTGATGTGCGGTACGAAGGTCAACTTGTTGTCCAAGATTAATCCTAAGAATTTATGCTCCGCATTGACAGACAGACGTTGACCGTTCATTATAATGTCGGGTTCTAAGTGCATGCCTCTCTTTCGGGAGAACAAGACACACGTGCTCTTTTGTGGGTTCAGTTGGAATCCGTTTTCCTCTGCCCATTTGGAGACCTTGTTTAAACCTAACTGAACCTGTCGCTCACACATTACCAGATTGCAAGATCTAAAGCCAAGCTGGACGTCGTCGACATATGTACAATAAAACATATTGCGAGGGATGGACAAGTGCAAGGAATTCATCTTGATGAGAAAAAGTGTGCAGCTAAGTACACCACCTTGTGGCACGCCTGTTTCCTGGACGAATGTTTGGGAAAGAACCGTGCCCACTCAGACACGGAATGTCCGGTTTGACAAGTAACTTTCGATTATGTGAAACATTCTTCCGCGCACGCCAAGGTGGGACAGGTCTCTTAGAATTCCGAAACGCCATGTTGTATCATAAGCCTTTTCGATATCGAGGAATACAGAGAGAAAATATTGTTTATGGACGAAGGCGTCCCTGATCTGTGCCTCAATACGAACAAGGTGGTCTGTGGTGGATCTACTTTCTCGAATTCTGCACTGAAATGGGTCGAGCAAATTGTTTGTTTCAAGGAAATGTACAAGTCTGCAGTTTATCATTTTTTCGAAGATTTTGCACAAGCAGCTTGTGAGTGCATTAGGCCTATAACTCGAAGGTAAAGAAAGCTCCTTGCCCTCTTTCAAAATGGGAATTATAACAGCCTCTTTCCAGGAGTTAGGGATAGTGCCAGAAAACCAGATAGCATTGTACAAACAAAGCGGGGTTTTTCGTGTTTCGATCGGTAGGTTTTTTAACATTTCATAAACGACACGGTCAGAACCTGAGCAGAAGTACTGCAGGAGTTTAGAGACATTCGCAGCTCAGCTAGACTGAACGCTTGATTATATGCCTCGTGTCCAGTGCATTTGTGTTCGAGTTTCTGCTTTTCTATTCTTGCTCTGTATTTTTGGAAAGTGTCAGTATAGTGGGATGAGCTGGACACCTGTTCGAAGTGTGCACCGAGGAAGTTTGCCTGATCTTCCAATGTGTCACCCTGAGTGTTTACGAGTGGAAGTGTGTGTACTTGTTTTCCTGCTATCCTACCGACCATGTTCCACACTTTAGCTTCCTGTGTGTATGAATTGATCCCTGACAAAAAGTTCTGCCAGCTTTCTCTTCTGGTTTGCCGACGCGTTCTCCTGCCTTGAGACTTTATTTTCTTGAAGGTTTCAAGATTTTCGGCTGTCGGTGAGTTTCGAAGCAGCCTCCAAGCTCTGTTTTGCTGTTTGCGCGCGTTTCGGCATTCAGAGTTCCACCAAGGCACACGTCGTTTTCCAGGGTGTCCATTTGTTTGTGGGATGCATTTTGTTGCAGCATCAATCAAAAACGCTGTGAAGTAGTTCACAGCAACATTAATGTTCAAAGTACAGATGTCATTCCAACCTACACGAGCGATAGTATAAAACTGTTCCCAGTTGGCTCTGTTTATTAGCCACTTGGGAACACGTTGTGGGCACTCGGTTACTGTAGTTGTGCTCAAAACTACGGGGAAGTGGTCAATTCCGTACAGATTACTGACGACATTCCACTGGAGTAGAGGGACAAGAGATGGAGATGCTATGCTTAGGTCTATGGAGGAGTAGGTGTTATTAGCGAGATTATAATAGGTTGGTTCTTTTCCATTAAGGAGACACGCGCTCGACGAGAGGAGGAACTGTTTGATCAGTCGACCTCGCGCGTCATACCGAGAGTCACCCCATAGCCTACTATGCGCATTAAAGTCTCCAAGGAGAACACAAGGCTCCGGAAGTTCATCAATTAGAGAGTGTAAATCACGTTTTTGCAGCTGATAGCTAGGAGGAATGTAAATAGTGCAGATTGTGATCAGTTTATCAAAAAGAACCGCTCGAACAGCCACTGCCTCAAGAGATGTTTGGAGTTGTATGTGAGTGCATGCAATTCCTTGATTCACTATGATGGCAACACCTCCGGATGATGTCATGGCATCAACACGGTCTTTTCGGAAAATAACGTATTTACGAAGAAAATTTGTGTGTTTTGAACTAAGGTGTGTTTCTTGTACACACAGAACTTTTGGTGAGTGTTCGTGTAAGAGTTCTTGGATGTCGTCAAGGTTTCTGAGAAGGCCCCTGACGTTCCATTGTATAATTTGAGTGTTCATGGTGAATGTAAAATAATGCTGTGTGTACGAAAAGCGAGTGGCTGTTTAGACAGGGATTTTGAGTTCACTTAACAGGGCCGTCACCAGGCCCTGTTATTTGCTTTTTTGTTTTCTTGGCGCGCTCCAAGGAGCCACGCCCTTCTTTCGGCACCAAGGGTGCCGTTGTATCCATTGCCTCCTCAGAGGCACTGGGTGCTCGCACATGCGAGCTGGTGGTTCGGATTTTAGGCCTCGCCTGGTGAGGGGAGGCCTTGAGACCAGAGGACCCTGGAGTCTCCGGCCTCAATTCTCTAGGAGGCGGAGTAGACTGAACTACTGCCGCCTTGGGGGCAGGTGCCACAGCCGTCGGCTCGCTCTGCGCTGGCCGAAGGAGTGGCAAGGGCTGGTGCGGCGTTGCCCCCTGACGCGCCGCATCAGCATATGTAGCGCCATAAAATGGCAACACTCTTCGTCTTGCTTCCTTGAATGGGATATTTTATTTAGTTTTCAATGTGATGATTTCCTTTTCTTTTTTCCAAAATGAGCAAGACCGTGAGTATGCGGCATGATTTCCGCCACAGTTCACGCAGTGTGATGGTTCTTCGCAATTGTCTGAATTGTGGCCTGACACTCCACATTGTGCACAAGTTTGGTGACCACGACAGCTTTGTGATCCGTGGCCATACTTCTGGCATTTAAAACAACGACGTGGGTTAGGTATGTACGGTCTGATCGACGTCTTAGTGTACCCTGTTTGAATACTTTCTGGCAGATTACTGGAAGCGAACGTGAGTATTAGGTGTTTTGTTGGTGTTACCTTGTTGTCTCTTCTAATGGTGATCCTTTGTACATTGGTCACATTCTGACTCTTCCACCCCTCCAAAAGTTCCTCTTCAGTCAAGCCGAGCAAATCAGCATCAGATACTACTCCACGGGTTGTGTTCATGGATCTGTGTGGCGTTACAGTGATGGGAGTGTCACCAAAAGCTGAAAGATTCTGTAGCTTCTCAAACTGTTCTTTTTCTCGAACTTCAAGAAGGAGGTCTCCGCTGGCCATTTTGGTAACTTTGTACCCGGCTCCAAGAGTTTCTGAGAGACATCTGGCTACTACAAAGGGGGATACAGTTCTCGCTTGCTTGCTGCTTATCTCACTATGTATGACATGAAAATGGCGAAAGTTTTCATTTGATCGATTCAAAAAGCCAAAGTCTTCGGTGCGTACGCGCTTTAAGGCGGTACGATCATTTAACAAGGGAAACGCTCTATGCATTCCAGTTTAATTTTCTTCAGAAGCGTTGGCGGCCACCCACCACGGAGCCCAACGAGGGGACGCTACAAGTTTGCGGGTGCTAAAACCTGTAGACAAGACGCCAGCCGCACAACCCAATGCGCCTAGACCACGGTAGGCTATTTGCACAGGGTTAACCCTAGCCGCCAGGAAGTTTGGAAGTAAACAGAAGAGAGGAGAAGACAGGACAGATAAAAAGTGAGAGATTAAGACGAAGCGGTAGGGAGAGAGAGATAGGAAAAGGCGACTGCCGATTTCCCCTGGGTGGGTCAGCCCAGGGGTGCCGTCTACGTGAAGCCGGGGCCAAAGGGGTGTGTTGCCTCTGCCGGGGGGCCTTAAAGGTCCAATCACCCAGCGTCGGCTCAACCCCCAGGATCCCCTTTTCCCCGGACACGGCAAAGCCACGCACGGCTAGGCGTGGGAGGGAGTCGAAACTCCCCCGTTAGCTCGGGTCCGTGGTGTCGCTACACGCCAAACGCCTACTTGCGCAGGCGCCCCTGCGGGGTAGGCCACGTGTCTGAAAATTGCAAAAAACCGCCACACTGTGTAAACTGTGAAGGAAATCATGCCGCATATTCATGCTCCTGCGCATACTGGAAGAAACAAAAAGAGGTAATTACATTGAAGGTGAAGAACAGTTCATTCAAGGAAGCATGGCGAAGAGTCTCGCCACTCTATGGGCCTGCATAAGCTGATGCGGTGCGTCAAGGGGCACCACCGCACCCGCCATCGTCACGCCTTCGGCCCACGCATAGTGAGCCGGCTGTTGTGGCACCTGGCCCCAAGGCGGCTGTAGTTCAGACTACTCCACCTATTCGCGGACGCAGACCGGAGACTCTAGGGTCTTCAGGTTTCAGGACCTCGCCTCTCAGGTCAGGCCCGGAATTCGAACTACCAGCTCACACGTGCGTGCATCCAGTGCCTCCAAAGATGCAATAGATACATCGGAGCCCTTGGTGCCGAAAAAGCAGCGTGGATCCGAGGAGCGAACCAAGAAAAAAAGCAGATAACAGGGACTGGTGATGGCCCTGTTACTTGAATTTAATTTTCCCACCTAAACAGCCACTCGCTTTTTGTACACACAGCACTACTTCGCATTCACGATGAACACTCAAAGTATACATAGGAACGTCAGGGGCCTTCTCAGAAACCTTGACGACGTTCAAGACGTTTCACACGAACACTCATCAAAAGTGCTCTGTGTGCAGGAACCACACCTAAACAGAAAACACACCAACTTTCTCCGAAGGTGCGTTATTTTCCGAAGGGACTGTGATGATGCCGCGACGTCAATCAGAGGTGTTGCCATTATATTGAATCAAGGGACTGCGTGCACACACTTTCAACTACGATCATCTCTTGAGGCAGTGGCTGCTCGAGCTGCGCTCCTCAACAAACTGATCACAATTTTTTCTCTTTGCGGTTTTCTGAGCTATCACCTACAAAAACATAACTTACACTACTTAATAGACAGACTTACAAAGCCTTATAATCTCCTTGGAGACTTAAATGTGCATAGCAGGCAATGGGGTGTCTCTCGCTGCGACGCGTGAGGCCGAGTGATCGAACAGTTCCTTCTCTCACCGAGCGCGTCTCCTGAAAAGGACCTATTGAAATCTCACTAATACTACCTACTCCTCTATAGACCTAAGCAATGTATCTTCGTCTCCCTTGCCTCTACTGTAGTGGTTAATCATCAGTAATTGCAACGGGAGGTAACTGAGTGCCCACTACGGGCTCTAAATGGCTAATAAATAGAGCCGGTTGGGAACAGTTTTATACAATCGCTCGTTTAGTTTGGAGGTACGTATGTACTTTGAGCATTCATGCTTTTGAACAGCGCTTTTGATTGACGCTGCCACGAAATTCGTCTCACAAACGAATGGACACCCTGAAAAACGACGTGTGCTGTGGTGGAACTCTGAATGCCCAAACGCGCAGAAACAGCAAAACAGCATGGAGGTTGCTTGGGAACTCACTAAAAACCGAAATTCTTGACAGCTTTAAGAAAATGAAGTATCAAAGCAGGAGAGCGCGTCGGCAGGCCAAAAGAAAAAGCTGGCAGAAGTTTTTGTCAGGGATCAGTTCATACACACAGGAGGTTAAAGTCTGGAACATGGTTGGTAGTGTTGCAGGAAGGCAACTGTTCGTAGGAAGTGTTAATCGTATCGAGGCACAGATCACAAACGCTTTCGTTCATAACCAATGCATTCTCTCTGTGTTCCTTGAAATCGAAAACGCAATTGATACAACGTGGCACTTTGGAATATTAAGAGAACTTTCCCACCTTGGCCTTCGACGCAGAATGTTTACCATAATCGAAAGTTACTTGTCAAACCGGACATTCCGCGTTCGAGTAGGCAGTGTTCTTTTCTAAACATTTGTCCAAGAAACAGGCGTGCCTCAAGGTGATGTACTTAGTTGCATACTTTTTATTGACAAAATGAATTCTTTGCGCTTGTCCATCTGTTACAATATGTTTTATTGTACATATGTCGACAACGTCCAGCTTGGCTTCAGATTTTGCAATCTGGCCATGTGTGAGCGGAAGGTTCAGTTTGGTTTGAACAGTATTCTATTGGGCAGAAGAATACAGGTTTCGATTCGATGCACAGAAAAGCACGCGCGTCTTCTTCTCCAGAAAGAGAGGCATTCATTTTTAACCCGATATTCAACTTCATGGGCAACGTCTTTCAGTTAATACCGAACACAAATTTTTAGAGCCAATCTTGGACACCAAGCTAACCATGATACCACACATCAAGTATTTAAAAACAAGTGCATAAAGCCATGAACGTTCTAAAAGTGTTGCCACGCACTACGTGGGGAAACGGCAAGAAGTGTCTAATGAATATATATAAAAGCATCATACGTACCCCCTAGACTATAGGGCAATAGCACATCAGTCTGCGAAACCTACTGCCCTTAACATACTTGATCCTGTTCATCATCTAGGCATCCACCTGTCTATTTCCACGGGGCTATTTACGAGTGGTTCTCGCAATAGCCCCGTGGAAAGCCTGTACGTGAAATCAAACGAATGGTCGCTCCACCTTCAGAGATGTCACAAGTCTTTTAAAAATTATGTTAATGTAAACGCAGACAAGTATCACACATAGCATTCCACAATTTTTAACATGTCAAGCCTTGCTGTGTTTGAGAAATGGCCTTCTGTTAGGCAACCCTACTAACTCCGTGTGAGTTACCTAGCGAAAGAAACTGGTGTGCCACTTGAGCCCTATTTGATGGCTCCCGCAGTATGCTTGTCACCGTGGCAATGGCAGGTGATATATTGCGGCGTGTCTTTCTTGCAGGTTACAAAGCATGCACCAATTGCACATATTCAGACATACTTCCTAGAAATACAAAAGATATACACATTTTCTGAGTTCTTTACGCATGCTTCAAAGTCCAACACTTCTGCCTCGTACGCTGCCATCGGCCCATCCTTTTAGGAAGCCGGCGTTCTGCACTCTGATACAAGCATTTTGAATGGCGAAGGCTATGCGATACTTGCCGTCGTTAAACACATTAGGCAGTTTAAAGTACAGAAGGCAATAGTATAAACAGATTCCCTTGGAGGAGTAAAAGCTCTGAAAACTTCCAAAAAGAAAAGCACGAAAATTCTGCCCTTGTCTCGCTTTATTCGCTCTTATGCGCAGTCTACTCATCTAAGCAGCATGTATGGTCTGTTGGGTGCCCGGACACCGCAAAATTCAAGACAACGTTGTGGTGGACCGTCTAGCTAGATCCGCCAACAAAACCGCTTCTAATACATCGATACCGAAGTTAATACATGCGTATGCACTTCGCCACATAGCGTATGTCGCCGCGTATGCTGACTGGAACAGAAGCGAAACCGAGAAGCTGAACGCGGCAATTCGTCGAGCGTTCAAGGTAGCCCTGGGTGTGCCCCAGTACACGGAAACCCGTAGGCTTTTGGAGCTGGGTGTGCACAACACCCTCGACGAGATAGCAGAAGCGCAGAGCATCACGCAGCTCGAGAGGTTGTCTGGCACAAGAACGGGAAGACGCATTCTCGATCTGCTTGGGATTAGATATCACGAGGCGCATGGACTGAAGGAAGCATTGCTACCGGAAGTCAGGGACGCCATACTGACAGAAAGCATCCCCAGGAACATGCATCCCGTTCACGACTTGCAACGACGCAAATGCAGAGCTGCAGCAATCGTGAAGGCGCATGGAAGCCAAGAAGGTGTCCTCTTCGTCGATGCGGCCAGGTATCCACTGTCAGCCGGTGGCGGCAATCAAGACGCTCGGAACCCCCATCGCAACCCGTGAACGAGCGAGGCGAAGTCGAGGTTTTAACACTACCGCCTCTGCTACTGCTACGACAAGAACGACTGCAGCGACAGCGGCAACATCAACTGCGAGTCCGGTCAGCGGTGGAGGGACCTGCTTTCTCTATAGCGTTCCTGGATACAACAAGAAAGGTTCGGGTCACGGCATCAGCACAGCTTCCATCATCTGAAGCTGCAAAAGAAATGGCCATAGCCTTAGCGGTACTCCACAGCAGTGCAGACGACAGCCTGATTGTTAGCGATTCTAAATGAGCAATTCGCAGCTATATTAACGGCTGGGTGACCGAGCAGGTGGCACGCATGCTTAACGCCAGAGCTGGGGAGTTCGCGTCAGGCAAGATTACTGACAAGGCCCTCAAGTGGTTTCCCGCTCACATGGGGGCAGTGAAACTATTAACAACAACAGCCGTAAAACTAGCAGCAACAACACCAACAGCCAAAGACTAACCGGCATCCCACCCAACCATAACGAGCGTGCCCACCTCGTTGCGAGGCAACTTACCCGCCGCGACGCAGCCACCCAGGAAGCAGCCGCCACCGTGGTTGGGAGGAGCACCGGCCGAGGTACGGTGGTGGCCACAGGCACTGGTAATGCCAAAATTACCAGCCCCACCAAATCCGTTGCTGCAGCAACTGAAGTTGGTGCCGAAGACGCGAGACAACAGAGGTGCGCCGACTGCTATGAAGATGAATTTTCTGCCACGTACCACGACGTGCTTGTGCACTATAGGTACAGTGGCTAGAATTGGGAAGTGTGATGAGCGGCAAGCAGCGCCTACGGAGCGCACTGAAGCCTCTTAGGAGGAGCCGTGTGGGGGCGCGCGCAGTCGTTTATACGTTGTTTGCACGTTTCCGACAGGTTGGTCGAGCACGTTCGTCCTCGTTTTTTTTTATTCCTTGGCACACTCACACCAATTCTTCTGTATGCACTCTCAAGGCACGAAAATAGTCATTGTTTTGTCCCGGGGTGCACTACAGGCTACAAGTCAGGTTGTTCGGCGGTAGTAGGAACAAAGCTCTGCGCAGTGGCGGAGAGCGATCCCGCGCGCTGACAAGCTGCTTCAAGAAAACTTGGCTGTGTGTGAGCTGCGCTTCGACGAGAGGTATGTACATCTCCCGGCACTTTGAGCTCACTGTGAACGGCGAAATAGTCCACATAGAAAAGGGTAGGCCTATAGGCGTGCTTGTCGTTCAAGAAGAGGGGGGTGAATGTTTGTTGCAGTGCGCCCCCTACCTATTAATTCAGTGTATGAGGCGGATTTTGCGCCCCCCCTTTAGATGACTTAAAGTCTGCCCCGCTGCCTAGTCAATGTGTAGAGCAGATTTAGCGTCCCCCTCACAGGTGACTAGGGGAAGGGACGCTCACACCCTTTGCCTTCCTTGTGTGGGCGCCTATAGGTAGGCTTTTCGGTGAAGCTCTTCGTGTTTGTAGACGCCCTTGAAATCCCTTTTTCTAAGTGGTTTTGCTACAACGAGCTTCACATTGATAGCTTGCAAAAGCCTTTTTTCTGATTAAAAAAACAAAACAAAGATGTCACACTGGGCTGCGCACAACATAGTTCGAGGATCACCAATCAAGTGAACACGTTTTTTTCTGCTCACCCATTTGCGTCTTTACACAAAGGCACTCCACAAGGAGCGAGCATCTTCCCGTAAAAAGAAGTACCTCAAGCCCAGGCGTGTCACCTGCTCTCAGTCCAGAGGAAACAATGTTCGGGTGCTTGTGAAATATGAAACTTTTTTTCTTGGGGATAAAAATAAAAGACGCGCGACCAATTATCAAGTGTGCATTGTTGTGAACAGATGGTGAGTCACTACTCGGAAATGCCTTGTATGACCAGTGTGCAGAAAATAAAAAGGTTTTCCTTAAGATATCACTCGGGATTCTCTTCACTGAAATAGTAGTTCGCCGTAGAAGGTGTTGCAAACAGTGGCTCGAAACCTAGTCCATCGTTCCACTCTTCTACCATTTCACATCAATAAAACGTTTTAGTGCCCTAATGCGCTCACTTTCAACACCCCGTCGATATTTCAGTTCAGGTGCGCTCCCGCGTAGGCATCCAGTAATTCCAGAAGCTTATTAGCATATCTTCTCGGACGCAATTTGAAACCATGCACGAGAAACAAAATATATGTTTCGCGTTGCCCGCGCGCGTGGTTGATTCGCGTGTCATACATGCGCAGCGCATCGCCAGCTTGGGTGACGTATGGATGGATGGATGGATGGATATGGCTGTACCCCTTAGATCGGGCGTTGGCTAGTGCCACCAAGCCGTAATACCTAATGAACCCAAAACTATATTTATTTTTTCTCCTTAAAAGTGAGTTTGAGGATTCGTACTTTGCAGTGAAGAGTTTAACTTTCACTCGTGCCTTGACTTTAGCCACCAATCAGATAACCTCCTTCTAGTTAAGTCTACCCACTGAAAGTTTATTTTGCCCTCCCGGTCCCTAAACCCCAGTGCTTTGAAAAACTCTGCGCCATCATCCTGAACTATAGGGTGAAGCCCTTTACAGAACATTATCAAGTGTTCGGCAGTTTCTTCTCCCTCTCCACACGCACTGAATACTGTGTCTACCCCTTCGTATTTGGCCCGATATGTCTTGGTTCGCAGTACTCCCGTCCTGGCCTCAAACAGTAGGGAAATACCCCGAGTATTTTCATAGATTCTTTCCTTGGCAATTTCCTGCTTAAAAGTTCGATAGATCTCTAGTGCGGACTTCTTAATCATGCCCATTCTCCACATGTCAATCTCCGTTTCCTTCACTTTCTTCTTAACCGGTAGTTCTTTTTGGTTTGGCCACCTGCTGTTTTCTAAGTATTTACCAGTCAACTTCCTGGTTCGCTTCCTTCATTTTGTATCGACATTCTTCATGTGCAAGTAGCTGAAAACCTTCCTAGCCCAACGCTCTTCCCCCATTTCTCTCAATCGCTTCTCAAATTTTATCTTGCTGCTGGCTTCCCTGCCCTCAAATGATGTCCATCCCATATCACCTTGTACTCCCTGATTTGGTGTATTCCCGTGAGCTCCTAAAGCAAGCCTACCTATTCCACGTTGCTTAATTTCTACTCTTGCTTGAACTTCTGATCTCATGCACAAGACCGCATAGCCGAACGTCAGCCCAGGAACTATGATCCCTTTCCATATTCCTCTCACAACATTATACCTAATGTAATTCCACAGTGCCCTATTTTTCATGACTGCTGCATTCCTGTTACCTTTAGTCGTAACGTATATTTCGTGTTCCCAAAGATACTCAGTCCCATTGCTTATCCATACGCCCAGATATTTCTATTTATCTGTTATCTCTAGCGTGACCTCCTGTATTCTAAGCTCACTACCTTCGTTGTCATTGAAAATCATGATTGCTGATTTTTCCTTACTGAATCTAAAATCTAACCGATCTCCCTCATTACCGCAGATGTCCATCAATCTCTGCAAATCTTCCTTGTTGTTGGCCATTAGCACTACATCATCTGCGTACATTATAGCTGGTAGTGCCTGATCAATAAGTTTTCCTTGTTTGAGTAAAGAGAGGTTGAAGCCCAGTCCACTTCCCTCTAATTTTGCCTCTAATCCTTGTAGGTACATCATGAATAATAAGAGGGACCGGGGGCACCCCTGCCTAAGCCCCCGTTTTACCTCTTCAGGCTTGGATACCAGATGTTCCCACTTTATAACTACCTTGTTACCTTTATATATACCTTTTAAAAGATTAATGACTACATGTTTCACGCCTAGTCTGTGCACTATTCCCCACAATTCCTCTTGAACCACGCTATCGTACGCTCCTATGATATCCAAAAATGCTAGCCACAGAGGCCTGTGTTACTTTTCTGCTATTTTGATGCACTGCGTCAGTGAGAACAGATTGTCTTCCAACCTCCTGTGTTTCCTAAACCCTTTCTGCAGTTCCCCCAGCACCCCCTCATCCTCTATCCACGCCTGCAGTCTTTCCTTTATAATCTGCATCGCCAGCCTGTAGACCAGTGATGCCACTCTTATAGAACGGTAGTTGTTTATGTCAGCTTTGTCCCCCTTTCCTTTATAGATCATGCTCATCCTGCTAAGTTTCCATCCATCGGGAACTTCACCATCCATTATTATTGTGCTCACTGCCTCTCTCAAAGCCTGCTTAGACTTCGAACCTAATGTCTTTATCAGCCTAATTGGAATGCCATCTGGGCCTGTTAATGTACTACTAGGAACCCTTTTCTCAGCCCTTTCCCACTCTTGTTGTGAAAATGGAGCCAATGCACCACTTGGTGCGTCCTTGTCTATTGTGGCACATAAAGTACTTCTTTGTTGAAATTTTTCTGTCACCCTTGTTCTTATATATTCAATGGCTTCGTCCCCTTCTAGCCTAGCACCTTGGGCTATAGTTATAAAACTCTGCTCTAGGCTCATCTCGTTTCTTAGGGAGTTTAGATGGTTCCAAAATTTAGCAGCTGCCTTTCTATCTTTTGTATGTACTTCTGCCAGCCACTGAGCTCCCTTCCTTCTAATCTTTTCACTGATCAGAAGGGATGCATCCCTTCTACAGCTTAGAAAGGTTGCCAATTTTCTTTCAACATCATCTATCGGTTCACCCCGCTTCATAGCATGTCTGTGTTCCCTAGAGGCTTCCGGACGTTTTGCTTTGGCTCTCTTAACTTCCTCATCCCACCAACTTTTGGGTTTGTGTCTTCTTTTCCGGGGTAACTTGTCACGCGTCTTAGCAAGCTCTAGCTCAAAGAGTCTAATTAGATTCATGTAAGTCCACACTGTCTTATTATCCTCCGTGATCACTTTCTCAATTTGTTTAGTGGCTATTTCAATTTGCCTTTCTGGATAAAAATTTTCCTGTAGTTGCTCATCTTGTCTCCTTCCCACTTTCACTGCTCTTCCAAAACTTAGCTCTATACGTTTGTGATCGCTACCCAGACTTCTGGAGCCACCTTCATCTATGTGCATTCCCCTGAGCTTATCATACGTCCTATGCGACATCAGTGCATAATCTATCGTCGACTGAAGCCTTCCTACCTCCCATGTTATTTGCCCTTCACACTTCTCGGCACTGTTGCAAATGATCAAATCAAGCCTTTCACACATCCCGCTGATCATTTTGCCTGTCGGGTCAGTATACCTATCTATATCTTCTATGTGCGCATTCATGTCTCCTAGTACATTTATCTCGCACTCTCTTCCTAACCACGGAATGTCCTTTGATATACACTCTACCATTGTCCGGTTTTCCTCTCTGGCCTTTGCTCTCATTTACGAGTACACGAAACTAAGGAGTGTCATTTGACCTGCCACTTTCCCTTTTAGCCATAAATGTTCCTTGCACTCCTGCTTCACCCTTTGCCAGTCTGTACTTTTATGAATGAATGCCCCAATACCACCCCCCTTTCTGCTGCCTTCTGTTCTATTACAATATTCCAACGCGTAGTCCGGATTGTTCGGAGGTTGTTCCACGTCCCTGAGATGTGTTTCTACAAAACCGTATAATATTGGCCTCTCTTCCCTTAGCTGTTATTCTATCTCTTCCCACTTCAGCCTGTTCCTACCACCCTGCATGTTAATATACCCTATGTCTGAATTGGCTCGGCGCTCGTGGCCCCGGACTCTACCTATCTTAGATATTGGTGCCACTTTGGAATCGTATCTGTCCATACCACCTGTCGAAGAGTCTCCCTGGTTGTTTTCCTTGTTACTAGCTATCCTGCACCCCGAAGGGCTCGCTTGCCCCCCAAAAAAGCTACTGCGCGTCCTGCAAGTCGCCAACCCACATCATGACCTAGCCGCTCATTGAAGTGAATCCAGTCTCGTTGAAAATCCCCGCACCTATGCACCTCTCTGTTTATTTCAACCACCTCAAAGCCTTTCTCTCGACTCATCCGCCATATCTTTTGGTTTGCGTTGACCACCGCTCTTTGCAAGTTGCTATCACGCACCGGTACCTCCGGTATCGTGCATATCACTACCTGTACCATAGGAGAAGTGGCACGCATGTCATCGACGCCTTTCGCCAGTGTGGCTGCTAGTCCTGCTGCATCTTCATTTAGCACATCGTTTAAACCGCGTGAAATTATCACGAGGTTTCGTCTATCAGCTGTCGTTTTGAGTTTTGCGCTCGCTTGCCTCATGAGTGCTTCCAGCTTGCGTCGTGGGAACGCCCCTACTGCAACCCTCTTGTCACCTCTTACCCTCTCTTTGATGGCTTCTGTGCATCGATGTAAATTCAAGTCCCCGGCGATTATCACATGCTGTGACTTTTCAGCTGGAGCGTTCTGCACCTGGGGGCTACTTGCACTTGTGACGCCGGCTGCTTTGTTCTCTCGCTGCCCCACCATTACCTCACTGAAGCTGGGCCTTGCGACAGTTGAACCGGCTAAACCTGTTTTTTCCAAACTTGCTTGCTTTTCCTTCTCCACCGTTCTGGTTGCCGGTTCCCTACTGTTCTCTCGGTAGGTCGCTTCTTTGTTCAGGTTCGCTAGCGCTTCCTCGGCGGACTTCAGTCTTTGTTCCATTGCCCTCGTCTTCTCTTGCTCTGTCGCCAACGCCGTCTCGAGTTCGGCAATTCTCATCAGCAGTTCACTCTGGGCAACCATCATTTTCTCCATTTTTTCCTCGACCTCACATTGCCTACACTTCGCGTCAGCCTCTTCTCCACCCGCTTCAACGCTTGGGTCCACTTTCAAACCCACTCTACATCCTGAACATTTTACAGTCTTTTTAACCACGCCTTTCTGACGCCAATTGTCCCTATACTCGATAATTACTAAACTCGAGCCCTGCACTACAAAAAAACGTGCAAACTTGTGCCAGTGCCATCTGGCGGTTTCCTCCCAAGGCGTTACGCGCTAGCCGGCGCATTCATCGCACTTTCCTATTCTAGCCACTGTACTCTAGCAAAGACCGGAAGAAATTTCCGCAACCCCACGTGCGCCTGGACAGGTCGCAGGCGGTGGACATGAGAAGGCTGCAGACGGGCACGTTCACCAACCCCCACCATCTGCACCGCTTATGACTCACGCTGCACCCGTCACCTGGATGCCCGTAGTGCGTGCACGAATGGGCAAATATGGCACATATACTTTGGCAATGCGAAAGAGATGAAGATAGGCCACGAGAAACTATGACGTCAACTGAGGAACCCACCGAAATGGGGCACCTTGCTTACCGATGGCAAGCCACCCTTCTCAGCAAGGCCCTCGAAGACCAGGTGTGGGCCGTCTAGCGGGCCAGGGCCGTCGCCGAGGACCTCAAAAGATGTTCCTCGAACGATGTGTCTCTGGCAGCCTCGCCCCAGGCACAGCAACAACTGTTGGGCAAATAAAGTTTATTCAACTCAACTCAACTACAACGATCTACTTCTTGCCGAGTAAAGATGTTGGGAATGGTTCAAGGAGGTCCATTCCAACTTGTTAGAAAGGTGCTTTCGGTAAGTTTATCGGGTGCACAAAGCCCGCTGGCTTAGCACGAGGCGTTTTCCGTCTTAGGCACTCGCATCATGTTTTAACACAGCGCTGTACTGAAGACGATAGTCTTTCTTTTCCCCTTTTCCTTCCCCTAGTGTAGAGTAGCAGGCTAGAGCAAGTTATCGCTCAGGCCGACCTCTCTGCATTCTGTAAATAAACTTACCTCCGGCTCCTACGATAGCTTGGGCCAATAATAAAGCAGACTGATTCGTGTCAGCGTTCGAGTTACCCCCAAATGTTCAGACGTAGGCTCATCGTGGGCACGCTTGTAATATTTCTTGCTGCATAGTTGCTGGAAAGACAAGCAGGAACTTCTCACGGTTGGGCTTAAAGTTTTCTTCTAGAGGACATTTCCTCGGAGGCAGAACAATGTGAGGCCTCCATTAAATATACGAGGTACTTGTATGTCAGCTCCTTCCAGGAGTTTGATGAGCGGGAGCAACTCTTCGTCCGCGTGTTGAAATTCGCCTATCTCAGAAGTCACGACAGCCCCTGCGAATGGAAAGTCCTCTTCTTCTGATAGTGCTGCGTCTGCAGGTGCCCGTCACAAACAGTCGGCGTTGGCATACTTCCTGCCAGATTTGTATGCCACAGTTATATCTAATTCTTGCAGTCTGAGTCACCAACTTCCTAGTCGTCCGAATGGGTCCTTGAAGTTGGCGAGCCAGGAGGCATGGTGATCGCTGACTGCCTTGAATGGTCTGCCATACAAGTAAAGCTGAAACTTACTGATGGCCCTCGCGACGGTAAGGTATTCTTTCTCTGTGGCCGAATATTTGGTCTCCGCCTTTGTTAGAGTCTGGCTGGCGTATGCTATCACCTTTACTTCACCATTCTGCCATTGTATTAGGACGCATTCAAGGCCGATGTTACTGGCGTCTGTGTGTATTTCGGTGTCTGCGGTTTCATCGAAACGAGAAAGGATTGGGATCTATTGCAAAAGTTTTCTCAATTCATTGAAGGCGCCTTGTTGCTCGGTTTCCTACTGGAAAGATACCTCTTTTCTCGTAAGTTTCGTCAAGGGTTTTGTGATCTCCGAGAAATTTCTGACAAATCGTCTAAAGTAAGCACACACAACTAGAAATCTCCGTGCTGACTTTTTGTATGCTGGTACCGGGAACCTTGCAACAGCGGCTGTCTTTTCAGGATCAGCGCGGACACCGTAGGCACTGGCAACGTGCCCAAGGAATCAAAGCTTTTCGAAACCAAATTGGCACTTTTCTGGTTTGATGTTTGAGTCTGCCAAACGGATTGCTTCTAACACTGTTCGCAGGCGCTTCATATGCTCCTCAAATGTTGCGGCGACGATAACCACATCGTCAAGGTACACTAAGCAACACGGTCACTTCAATCCAGAAAGTACAGTGTCCATTATGCGTTTGAACGTTGCCGGCGCACAAAAAATACCAAAAGAGAGAGCTTTAAATTCATAGAGTCCTTCCGAGGTAACAAAAGCAGTCTTCTCGCGATCATGTTCATCAACTTCGATCTGCCAGTATCCACTTTTCAGATCTTGTGTTGAGAAGAACTTGGCACACCGAAATCGGTCTATTGTGTCGTCAATACGCGAGAGGGGATATACATCTTGTTTAGTCACAGCATTTATTTCCGGTAGTCGACGCAAAATCTTAGCGCGTTATCCTTCTTGACAAGTACTACTGGAGATGCCTACGGACTGCTAGAAGGTTGAATAACATCATCTTCAAGCATCTCGCGTACGCGATTCTTGATAACTTCCCTTTCTTTTGGTGAATCATGGTACTGGTGCTGGTGTACCAGCCTGGTTGTCTCGTCCGTTACGATCCTGTATTTCGTAATGGTCGTGCGTCGTACATTTGAACCATTCGAGAAACAGCCGCCAAATTCCCGTACAAGGTCGTATAGCTGTTGACGTTGGATCACTGAAAGGTTAGGATTTACATATATTACGTCGCAGACATCAGATGTTGTTTCATATCCGTCGACGTTGTTTCAAGGCTGAATATTTTGTGGCTTTGCTAAACTCCTGAAGAAAAGCTATGGATGTCTCCTACCGATGTGCTGGAATTCGTTCCCAAAATCGGTCAGGAGAATGTCTGCGTACCCGTTTCGTAAATGGATAATCCCTCGTTCCACACAAACACATGTTTTCAGGAAAACATCCATGTTGCTGTATGCCACAACTTTGTAAGGACCAGACGTATCATTTCTGAGTAGACCCATTGCACTGCTCTGCGCCGGTACAGTCACATAATCATCGACGATGCGCAGTTGAAAGGTGTATCGCTCGTCTGCTCGAGCGACCTCTATAGCTTGTTCCACCAAAAATGATACGCTGGACCTCTGTAATTCTTACGTAATGACACCATTTGCTCGCAGAAAATCTATTCCGACTATAACTTCTCTCTAACATACGGCAGGACAACAAAGTCACCAACGTAAGTGAAACCTCGTATCGAAATTCTTCCGGCGCATCTGCGAGAGGCTAATAAGGTGGCCGCCTGCGGTACCTACTTGAGGTCAAATTCATTCGGTCAGAACTTTCCTGAGGCACTTCACTAAATCGTAGCTTATCACAAAGTAACATGCACCGGTATTGATTAAAACCATGAGCTCTAGCCCGGCAATTACCAATGGCAAGTCAGAAGTTATCTTTTCAATACTGCACTTCTTTACCTGGAGACAGTCGTCATCGTCGTCCCGCTGGTGTCGCAGTGGAGGATCTTCATATTTCGAATCACCAGCGGTCTCAACTCCGCAGGTTGCCCACTTCAGTTTGCCGGGTTTGAACTAGGCGAACGATGTCTAGGTTCGTTTGGAAAGGAGCCTGGGCTTGGAGAGCGCTGACTTAGAGGGGATGGTGACCGTGGTTGATGACGACGACGCAGGTCAAAGCTCTGACGTGAGCTCAGGTATTCCTTGATGTCGGAAGGCTCTTCGCCGATTTGCGGACATGGTGCGTTGATCGCGAATCCCCGAAGACCAGCTTGACGGTATCGGCGAAACCGGTACAGATCACCACCTTCTTCACAGTAGAAGCACAGGACTTTCGTTCGGCATCTCGCCGTACAACGCTTTTCCGAGGTCCTGTCTCTGTCGGAAGAGGTGCGCTGCGAGTTGTCTCTACAATAAGGCGTGAGCTACGTGTTGTCGGTGAGTAAGTACCTGGTGTCTCGATAGGCGCACAGTGGACAGCAGGCCGCCTGAGCACCTCAGAATAAGTTACCACACGTCGTGTCAGTGGTGCATCACTCTACGGCTCCCGTATGGCCTGCCGAATTTCTTCTTGAACAACATCCGCAATAGACAGTTCCGTTGAAGCGGGTGGCTGCAGCTTGCGTAGTTCCTCTCTGACAACTGACCGGAAGAGCCCCCGCAGAGTGTCAAGATTATCGACAACGTTTGCCGAGAAGACTCCTGCTGATGTACAGGCTACGTCACGATTGTATACGAGATCTCTGCTGAAGCGTCGTTTCTATTGTTCTTGCTTCTGACCGAAACTCCGCAACAGTGCGGGGCACATTCCGAATGAGTCCCGCGAACGGCTCTTCTTTCATCTCATGCTTGAGATGACGTACCTTCTTGTCATCAGTCATTGTGGGATCAGCTCGCTTGAACAGGCGGGACATGTCTTCCATGTAAATAGCGACAATATTATTTGTGCGTGTTCATTCCGTGAACTAAGAACTACTTCTGCCTTTTCCTGGCAATCATTGTTGCTGAACGTATACAGTAGCTGCCGCCGGAACTCTTCCCAAGACGTCAGAGATGCGTCGTGATTTTCGTACCACACTCGCGCCACGTCTTCCAAAAAGACGTATACGTTGCGAAACTTACCTGCATCGTTCCATTGGTTTATGTTCGCCACACTCTCGAAATAATCCAGCCAGTCTTTGGCGTCCTCGAACGGGTCACCTTGGAACACCTTCGGTATGACGGTTTGGCTGACAACGAGCGGTGATGGTGCAACTTGGCTAGTCATGGTGGTGGCGTTCCTTGTCTCCGTCTCCGATGCCCTTAGCACGGGGGAAGTGGTCAAAATTCTGGTGAATCCCCTCGAATACGGCGACTGGTCCGTTGGTGTACCGGCGTACGCTCCACGGTTTGCGGATGGTCAAGGCTTGGACTTCGCTCTCTTGTGAAGTTTGAAATACTCTACCCAGCACCTCCACCAGAAAATGCAACAAATGTAGCAGCTTCACGACAAGGATCGTCTATTTACACGGTTTATTACGGGCGAACTTGTGCCCAAAGTGAACGACGCACGGCAATAAAGGTGATCCGAAAGTCAGTAGTCCTTAGTCCTCGTGAGCCTCCGCCTCGAGCACCCTCGTTCTCTTCTTCAACACGCACGTTGGCTGTTCGGTGGAGTACCGTGCGCCTGCAGGGCCAGCTCGTGCATTGCGGCTGGCTTCATTGCTCGTAGTTGTGCCGTTAGCATTACTCTTCGATCCGGACGTCCGCGTTGCGCGGAGCAATGACAATTTTCTGTGGCAATACTACTGCGTTTCAAACATCTTACATAAGCGTCTTTACTTAACATGTGCCAAAATAGGTATAGAAAGAAGGAGCAGCTCTTGTAGAATATTTTTATTCACAAAAAACACTCAGACAACAATCTGGGAAGTTTCAAAGGCAACCACGTGAATATTTTAGCAATTCACTTTTTCAGTACAATAAATCAGCACGATTTTTTTCAAACACATTTGCCATAGCCGCCGAATCGGCTAGGAAATTTGGAGTAAAGTGATCTTGTTACTTTCAATCAATGATCATTGCATACTGCTAAATTAGAGCCATTTGTTTATACTATGCTGGCAGGCTGAGAGAACATAACTCATTCCTGATGCAGGGTAGGCTGTTCAGTGGCTGTGGGTGTTATGTTCCCAGCTAAATATGCTGCCCAGTCTTACATTTTGGCTGCAACACAAGCTTGGATACCATGCCATATGTATAACGTTAGAGTGTGTTTTGTGCAATAAAAAAACTAATATTATGCTTCATATAGCGAAAATACGTTTAAACTTTGAAATTCCATAGCGAATTCAAACGCCAAAGCGAAATGAAGGCATTTTAACTATGAATAACAACAATATTACGAAAGTTACACATGATGGAAACAAGCAGAATAAAATAAAACGTGCTCGATCGTTAGCAGTTATGCTCAAACAAGCTTGTGCAGTATTCAAGTAGGCAATTCGGCCACACACACAGATGAAATATCCGTTCAAACAGAAGTCCAGCTTCAGTGGTCGATCGGCCACACAGGCACGGCTGCCGGCAGTGTCACGCTACGACGTAGGTGAACGAAAGTACCGGTGAAGACGAATTTAACGAAATGGAATATATTAACAAGTAAGCAAACTTCGTGCGGCGCACCTGACGCGAAGCAATATGCTGTGTTGTCACCCGATGCATATACCCGAGTTCTCACGGTACTAGTGATTGATTGATATGTGGTGTTTAACGTCCCAAAACCACCTTATGATTATGAGAGACGCCATAATAGAAGGCTCCGGAAACTTCGGCCACCTGGGGTTCTTTATCGTGCACCCAAATCTGAGGACACGGGTCTACAACATTTCGGCCTCCATTGGAAATGCAGCCGCCGCAGCCGGGATTCGATCCCACGTCCTGCGGATCAGCAGCCGAGCACCTTAGCCAGTATACCATCGCGGTGGGGCTCACGGTAAGACTGGCACACCAAACATAAATGGACCGAAAAGAACGACATGGACAACACGCCCTTGTTTTCCGTTCTCGGTCTTTATGTGCAATGAAAAAGCGAGAGAAAATGAACTAGCAACACGCCCGAGCATATACGTATTAGATACGGTTGATGCGTAGACCTAACAGGCGCCATCCCCACACTTGTAATAATTAGTAAACTAAAACTTATGTTCATCACAAGCGGACCCTGTTAAACACGCCTGCCAACAAAGGGCAACCCAAAAATCTTTTCAATTCTTTGCTGAACCACAGCCGCGCATGGTAACTTTTCTTTGTTCTCCAAACAAACCAAAGAAACAAAAAAAACTTGCCCACAATCACACTTCATCATCATCCCCATGAATTCGTTTGGACAAATGTTCTCGCTAAGTGAACAAATGCTGATTTGTCATCAATTAGTTGAAAACGAAATTGTTTGAAGGCGTTATTCTCGTGCTCACGCAGTTAATAAAGCGCTGAACGGAACAACGTGAGAGTGGTACTCACTATTTTACTTCGAGGGCTCCACAATATAAATACGCAGGTCCAGCCTTCAGGATGGTGCATCTTCGCAATAATGAGCACTGACAGAACACACAGGTCGAGCACAGAGCGTGAGCACATTTCAAAATAAACACCGACTAAAAACCTCTACCGATCGAGAAGCCACACGCAACACAAGCACACACGGGAGGGTTTTTCGACAGCGCACGCAGCGACATGTAAGACGACGCGTCGACGCCAGGTCCTTTGGCGCGCCTTGCGCTGTCGCGAAGCGCACCTCCCACGACGTTACGAAGGGCGCCACGATCTTCTCACCGCTGCTCTCACTGTTACAAAAGACGGTGACGCCAACACGGTTCCGAAGGCGCCACTGCTTCGAACTACGCCGGGAAGGTCACCAGCCGTTTGGTAGCGTAGGTTTCTCAGCTTGCGACTGCTTCTGCGCAGAGCGGATAGACGAGCGGACGAGACGACAGTGAGTTAAACAAGGTTTATGTGCAGAGTATATACATTGGCGTTACAAATACGGCACTGGGGCCGACAGAGACTCGAAGAGCCGAGCTCCCTTCTCTGACACATATGTCTACCACTCCCGACGCGCCACAGGGCTTTTTTATATGCACCGGGTGGATTCTTTGAGTAACCAAATGTGCAACCAGAAGCACCGCTGGTTGTGAGGTCGGAATCCTCCAATGGGGTCGCCGCTGGGCCGCGTCATTTTCAATGATTCTGGAGCCGCTGCGCTGCACGTGGCTGCACACAAGGACGAGTGACATCGCCACGCATTGCGTCAGACTCGCCAGACAGGAAGGCGCCAATTGCTTCGACGGGCTCACTGGCTGAGGTGACTCACTGTGCGGGCGCGGCAGAAAGGCACCACCGCGTGATGATGCCATTGAGTTGTTCGCGTCAGGCAGGCTCGCGGGCTGGCCTTGACACAGATTGCCTTTTTCAGAGGCATGGACGTTTGCTGTGGACCCGCAGGCATAACAGCGCCCACTGCGTGCGCGCAGCAATCCCAGGAAGCCGAGGTTGTCTAGGCGACGAGACTTGATGGCGCCGGTGGCGCTCTCAAACTGGCTATATGCGGTTAAACGCTAGCTCCGACCCAGTACTGATTGCGCAGGCACTGCTTTTTTATCCCTTTTTTGCGGCAGTGATCTGTCGCGTTATACTAGTTCTTTAACAGTGCATCTGAATCGCAGTGAACATTGTGATGGTGCAGTGCGGCCAGCACAAGCTGCTTGTCAGAACACGCAATTGTAATATTCAGGAGCAATATTTAGCGCACCTTCACCGACCTTAATGTAGTGAATACTGGTAAAAATGCTAAGCTGATGGCTTCTGCTTTGCTCTATAGGTATTTAGGGACTGCGCAATCAGAGTCATGCAGAGGATATTTATCAGCACTTTCATTTCAGTAAAGGCATTGCTCCTCGCAATAATGCATGCAGCGGCCGTCACATTATTCGATGGGAACAGATTGCCACGTGCGTGCTGCGAGGAGTACGAAGACAGCGCATAGGCGCATCTGCACGCTTTTATGCAGAAAGGAATAACGAGAAAGAAGAAGGACGCTATGGCGTGCGGCAAATAAAAATACTGACCTGCTACTACTTCTTCAACCTGTTAAATAGTATACTTCTGTCTGCACGTCGCTACAATATATTTATACTTAGCTTAGAGTCCTCGGATTACGGCCACGACTGAAAATATTTCATCAATATTGATTTTTCACTGCCTACAGCGTCAAGGTTTTGACCGAAGCACGTCTGGTGGGAAAGTAACAAAGATTTGAAGAAGGGAATTCACACAAAAAACAGAGAGAGGGAGAGAACTGGAGTATGCGTTTCGGCTCCCCTGAGGAGAGCTTCGTTCGTTAATTAGTCAAGAAGGCTCCCGTCATTGTGAGCAAGGCTGCATCAAGGTCGCCGAAATGTCTTTATTCTGCATTTTTCTTTATGGTCGGTGCCCTCTTCCTACTTTTTATGACCCACTTTTAAGGACACAAGAAGAGGAACATTCGCTACAGTAATGAAATAAAAAGTTCCTGCTAAAAATACGTCACGTCAACGTTCATTTTTTAGACCTGATGGTCTGTTGACGTGGTGGTTATGGGTAAACAACTGTGAATTTGTTTTTGTTTTTTGCAGGCGGCAGACGTTTTATCTCCAGCTTTAAAAGCTTCGATCTTACGGGGGAGGGGGGAAGGGAAGATTGTTCCATGCATGGCTATGCCAGTGTGCGCAACATTACCTTGTTCAGGCAAGTTAGTGCACTTTTCGAGTGTTGACTAATTACGCAAACGATACAGATAAAAGGAACAGATACAAGAGGATTGGCTCTTACTATATTGAAGAAGCAGCGCTCCTTTTGTATCTTCTGTCTTATAGTAGTTTGCGTGCTTTATCGATGAAACCTGCGTTTCAGTCACATTACCTCCTGCATCGATTCATTACTACACCCGCAAGCAGCTAGTCGTAGGATCCTTGCTGGTATCAAGATGGTAACGTGTACTAACAATATAAGCAAAACTGCCCGAGAATGTCATGCATTTGTAGCCTTTAAGGCCTGTGTGCTAAGATTTGGGGGCGCGTTAAAGAACCACAGGTGGTCGAAATTTCTGGAGCCCTCCACTACGGCGTCTCTCATAATCATGCCCCGCCGCAGTGGTCTAGTGGCTAGGGTACTCGGCTGCTGACCCGCAGAATGCGGTATCAAATCCCGGCTGCAGCGGTTGCATTTCCGATGGAGGCGGAAATGTTTTAGGCCCGTGTGCTAAGATTTGGGTGCACTTTAAAGAACCCCAGATGATGGAGTATTCCGTAGTCCTCTACTACGGCGTCTCTCATGATCAGATTGTGGTTTTGATACGTTAAACACTAAATATCAATCTCTCATAATCATATGATGGTTTTGGGACGTTGAAGCCCACATATCAATCAATAATTTGTAGTCTTGTTCATAACACCCCGAGTATGAGGGTGTAATTGGGGTATTTTGGTGGTGCTTTGTTCATTAAAACCTTGAATTTTAAAATTGGATTATCAAAAGGGTGTTTATATGGGTGTTTTATTGCGCACACTCATTTTACACCTTTAAGGCTGTAAAATGTTTTTCAGTGTGCCTCGTTTGAAGCGTTACCTAATAGTAATGAAACTAGTGTGAGTGACAAAAAGCGTTTTCGTTGTACAAGCCTCGTTGTATGGCGAGTACGTTGAAACAAATCAACATAACAAAACCAAACTTACTGTGTCTTAAGATAAAGTGCTATTCAAGGTTTTTATGAAAAGATATTGAATGTACAGTCAGTAGTATATTATTTACGCTCCAATAAGTATGGTTGAAATGCAGAAAGTTTGTTTGAGAATACCTTTTTTTATTTTCAAAGCAGTATACTAATTTTTAGTGGCTATGTCGACTACAATACAGCAACTTTTGAGGCGAAGTTGCTTTGCGCTCTGACGAAAAGTTGAATTATTGGGTCAATGCATCAGTTTATGGCTGTACTTGGTCGCGCATCGCCGATGAAGCGACAAAACTATGCAATCTGATAGTGTGACCTTCTGCATAATGAATCAGCAATGTCTTTTCATTGAATCTTTGAAGAGAAAATTTTTTATCTTTATCAGGGAACGTGCAAGACACCAGTGAAATGACGTGAATTTCCTGCTTGCCTGTCTTGTAGAAACTCGCTTTTCTTTCTTTTAGATACTTATTGCGAACGAGTATTGCACATTAGTAGATGCAAATTGTGTATTTAATCTACTTTCGCTCACTATCTTGATCAATCAGTGCTCCAAAAATAATTTAATTGAATCAAAAGTCTCACAGGTTTTTTTTTGGTACCTATATCTACCTAATGAAATATCTAGTTGTTTTACGCGAGTTCAAACGTTCGCCAAATGTGGTAAAATAACCATAATAAAACAGGTAGAACAGGCATAAATTATATCTCCAGGCCTCATAGTTTTCCTCACTTGTGAAGTCTAGTCGCCGCGCATAACTAACACCAACCATAAGAGGAGCAAGGCTTAGTTATGAACCCTTTCCACTTGCACCACGTCAGCATGTGGGCGGTCTCATCAAGCGGCAAGTGGCTTCGGTTCAAAGGAAGATTCCGTGTTTGTCACGCCTTCTTTAATCCAGCAGTCCCCAGCACGTCTTTAGTAATGTGCATCTTTTTGTGGTTCAGCTGCTCGTTGTATGAGCGTTCTTTTGAGTGTTTTCATGCCTGTAAGTTTCGAAATTTTTGACATGCCGTGTGAATCATATGTGCAAAGCGCCGCTTCAAAGGAGACACGATGGTAATAATATAAAAGCTTGTCATTGCCGGAAGTTACAAAGTATGCCTGTAGAGCACTGTGCCGACAACTTCCACTGACCATTAATGATAAGTTGTATCCAATCAGGTAATCACATTCTAGTTGCAACAATGCGACAGAAGCGAGACTATCTTGAAGATGCAGAACGTTCAAGTCAACGTGGCAGGATACTAAATGTGCGGGACCCCGGAAAAGTTATATTTGCTTTGTGAAAAGAAGCACTCATTTCGTATAAGACGATCACTATCTCTTCCGCTAATGGACGCTACGGTGTTGGAAAGTATTTCGACTGAGGAGGACTACTCTACCTAGTGATAACGCCGTTGCGCCCTGCTACTTTGTCGTAAAGCGGCTTGCAGCGCAGTCAGAACTGTTAATAATGATCAAGTAACAACGGTTGGTAGCAAAGTACAAGGCAGACAGTGAAATGTCTAGTCAACGACGAATAACCTGTCTTTCATGCACGTTAGAGCGGCTACATGAACAAAACAGTGCCGATACATTTGTCACTGACGAACATTTTAGTGAAAAACTTTTGCGGCAACCTAAATGGGAATCTTTTCGATAGTGTCTGTCAGTGAAAATAAAAAAAACACATTTTTACAACAAATAAGTGTATTCTTCTTTTATAGAACAAGCACGGATTATATAAATTAAAACTAGATTGTGTTCAAGCCTGCATGACCGGTCGTGTAAGCCCCTGACCTGACCCTGTCCAGCTCTGACCCAATGCAGCAACAAGCCCTGGTTGACCGCGCCTGGTGGGCGGCAAGAGCCAATGGTTTTCCAGACGAGGAGGCCCACTCACTATAGCGATTGATTTCTTACCAGTAAATATTGTATTCTACCCCTATTGTATTCTACCCTAAGGGGAGGGGGGCACCCGTTGTCCTCGTGTGCACGCCTACGCTGGCTGATGTACCTATACCCAGTTTTATACAGTATACGCAATGCTGTGGAAGCTATACAAGAAGTTCAGTCACCAGTATGTGTGACTAGGCGCGTGTTGCGCCTGGCTTTCATCGTTGTAAACGCCAGACCGAGACGACGAGAAAGGCGCCTGCACCGCGTCGCGACAGGCTACAAATGAGAACAAAGAGACGAAAAAACGAGGTGTCTTAATCTCCAACGCACAAGCAGTCTTGGTTCGTTAGTGTTCCCAAGAGAAAAAAATCATGCCTCACATGCAAACATCATCTTCTTCCTTATGCAAACGCTTTCATTGTAAAACGTTTCGCTGGGCTCCACAGCGTTGTACCTCATGTATTGCCCAGTTCATTTTCCCAAGTTCTGTTGTCACACCAATACACTACACAATGCTCAGCGCAAGACGCGCCTGCAGTTTTCGAGAAGCTTCAGGACTGTAGTTGGTCATTTCGATAAGATCACCCCAACTCTACAAACTGTCCAAAATATTCTGGAACCTACATCACCACTGGCGATAACGCTAGAACACTGGATGGCAAGTGTATAAACGCTGACGTGCTTCGCTGCTTGTCAGTTGATCGATGGCTGAGGCTGCATGCACCACTATCAGTGCAAGTCTGCTACCGTAACCCGTCTTTCCATTTAGCGGGCACAATTTCGCCCAAATAAACAGTTTGATATGACCATTCCGCCTCCTGCCTTCAACCAAGTCACGACCCCGTAACATCTGGTGGAGGTGCTGCTTTATTCATGTACCGGATGCCCCTTCAAGACGTGAACCAAGCTCACGTCGCGGAGAAGGCACCGACACCAACCAGGAGCTGCGAACAAGCCGCTAGAAGCAAGGTCTACCACCAAAGCACGGGCCTCTACAAGACAAGGTACGGAAGACCAAGGCCACGACCTGTACTGCAGCGACAATGACAACCTCAGCGTCCCAGCCCGCGATCGTCATGCATCAACCCAGGTAACCAACAACTTTCCGTGGGTCATCGTTCAAAAACCCGGAAACCTGGCTAGAGACAAATGACCGAGTGGCAGCTTTCAATCACTGGGACACTGAAGAAAAGTTCCGTCGTGTGTACTTCTGCCTGGAAGACACCGCAAGGACCTGGCTTGAAAATCGGGAGTCTGCGCTACAGACGCGGGATGTCTTCTGCGGCGCATTCCTACAAACGTTCGCGGCCGTCGCTTGCAAGGAGAGGGCCGCTGCTTTACTAGAGACCCGATTTCAGCTACCAAATGAAAATGTAACCATTTTCACAGAAGAAGTGAACCGATTATCCTATCCCGCTGACCCGGACATGCCTGAGGAGATTAAAGTTTGTTTCCTCATACGATGGGTCAAACAAAAGCTCTTCGCGAGACTGATGAGGAATTCATCAACACCGTCCAAGAATTCGTATTGGAATTCAAGGACGGTGTTTAGTGAACTCGTATCAGAAAGGCCCTTGACATGCGCACCAGACTATAATCGTCGCCTGACTCCCGACTGCGCTGCTGCTAATGTCATTGACTCCGAAGACCTGCGTGAAACGATCCGAGCTATTTAGCGGGAAGAGCTGCGCAAGTTGTTGCCGTGGAAGCAGCTTAAAGTGGATTCGATCACCGACATTGTACGAGAAGAAGTTCAGAAATCGCTTCTTATTCGCCAAGCACTGCTGCCCGAGCCGGAAGCTATGAGCTACGCCACTGCATTGCGCCACAACGCTCCTCCTCGTTCACACCAAAACACGACCCCGTCATACTTCCGTCACAGATGCCACCGCCGCCCTATCATTTACGAGCGGGCCAGCGCAGTGCGCCAAGGAAAATCGATCTTTGGCGTGCACCTGACAACCACCCGCTCTGCTACCACTGCGGCGAGGCCGAGCACACCTACCACCGTTGTCAGTACCAGCAGATGGTATTGCGTGGCTTCGCCGCCAATGCACCACGTACGCAGCCAGGAGAACGGCCACAAGAGATCGCCGACTACTTGACAGGAACTCACTGGACACCACGAAGTCCTTCCCGTTCGCCGTCGCCCAGCCTCCGCATGTCACTGCACCACCGGCAGTACTCTGGCCCAACGCGGGGCCGGTCTCGTAGCCCGTCTCAGGGAACCTAAGGGCAGCGACCGACGGAGGTGTGCTCCCTGTGTGACGAACTACCGAAGATCTTCCGACGATGACGACGCCACGAGGGAGCTTTCTGAACATTACGCCAACCAGGCAAAGTCCTGACGATGAAACCTCATTTACTCAAAGGGGACCTGACCACGCAACGTGGAAGCACCGGAACAAGCCGACGCATCCGTGACCCAACGCCACACTCTAACTGCAACGCAAGATGACGAACTAGCGACCTCGACGTTCTTATCGACGGCCACAGTGTGACCGCACTCATCGATACTAGAGCCGAATATTCCGACACCAGTGGGTCGTTCACCGCGAAGTTGAAGAAAGTTAGGACAGCTTGAGAAGGCCCAGAAATCCCCAAAGCCCGAGGTCATTTCGTAACGTCGACAGGAATCTGCACAACGACAGTCATCATTAACGGCCGTATTTATCCTGCAGACTACGTAGTCCCACAGCGTTGCTCGAGAAACGTATTCCTTAGCATGGACTTCTTATGCCTCCATGATGCTGTAATCAACGTAAGAACAAAGTCGATAACTTTATTCACAGAAGAAACACTACCGCCGCGAACGCCATCAAGAAATGACGCCTTGAATGTGCTGGAAAAATAAGTCATCATTCGGCCTCAATCCAGCGTCCCTATTTCAGTTGGCGCTTCTAAATGAACTGACTTGGAAGGCATCGTTGAAGGCAGTCACCATCTGTTGGTCACTGCAATATTTGCGTCGCAAGAAGAATTGTAGAGCTCCTGGGAGGTAAACGAACGGTTAGGCTGAAGAATTTCAGCAATGAGTACAAACATGTGAACAAAGGAACAACGGTCGCATTCATCAAAGAAATTGTGGACGCCACCAGTGACTTCGCCATCGCCGATTCTGCGGAACCTTCTCAGAGGTACCAAGCCCCTCCCTCAGCTTTCGACGTCAATCCCAGACTTCCGAACTATAAGCAAGAACAGCTCAAGACCCTGATCCTCAATAGAAATATTTATTTTCATCGTTATCATAAATTCGGTAGACCCAAATCACGAAACATCGCATCTTAACCGAGGAAAATGCCAGACCCCTCTCTGAGAGTCCGTACAGGGTTCCGACGAGAGAATGCGAGGCCATGAAGAGACGACTTGATGAAATGCTGCTGGATGACATCATGCAGCCGTACAAGTGACCATGAGCATCCCGTGTGGTGTTAGGGAAGAAAAAGGATGGAACCCTATGTTTCTACGTTGATTATTGCCGCCTGAACAAAACCACAAAAAAGGACGTGTACCCTCTCCCACGAAAAGACGACTCCCTTCATCGGCTCCATGACGCCAAGTACTTTTTGTCAATGGACCTCAAGACTGGCTAGTGGTAAATCGAAGTCGAGGAAAGAGACCAAGAGAAGACGACGTTTATAACACCAGACGGCCTCTTCGAGTTTAAGGTGATTTCCTTCGGTCTTTGCGCAGCGCCTGTCACTTTTACATGCGTTATGTGTACAGTACTGGCAGGATTGAAATGGCAGACTTGCCTTGCGTACTTGGACGACATCATCGTGTTTTCATCGAGTTTCAATAAATATCTCCGGCGCCTTGAAACTGTAAGTAATAGTACACAGTACTAGGCTGGGGTGTGAGCAATTTTTTTTATTTCTAACCTCTTCTTCCTGCTTGTCTCCCTCCAACCCTGCCGAACGTCCTCGTACACTCCCCTTCTTTCAAGACTCATCTCTCCTGGGGTGGTACAAGAAAACGTTTCCAAGGGTAGCAAACTCCAGCACACCATCATCGTTGGTGTAACCGACCCTTTTGAGAACGCCATGTTGCACGGCGATCTGCACCACGCGATAAGGTCCTATGTACACCTGCTTTGTGCCGGGAAGGCCTTTTCTGGCAAGCACCAGATCTTTCAGTTGTACCTGAGGTATCCGCGTGTTGTGGCGACAGTCAAAGTTCCTCTTCATACTTCCCGGTATTGGTGGTAGGCTTCCGAAGTTTTTTGTTTTTCGCACAATTGCAGGCGGTCTGCAATGCAAAGTTCTTCATCAGCAGAAAGCACTGGTACCTTTTCGAAAGCTGCAAAATATGGGCTACAGCCGATGCTCGCAGTGTGCGACCGACTGTAGTGAGCGACAGCTGCCTCCATGCAGCACCTCCAACCACCGTGAAAACCTGGATACATCAAAATGAACTGCTTCGAATCCCGAATGATTCTTTCAGCTATGCCATTTCCTGCAGGATGGTACGGAGCGCAGCGTCGCAATACAACTCCTCGTCCCTTCGCCCAATCTTGCAAACGCTGACTGAGAAACGCATGCGGCGGCTGCATTTCCGATGGAGGTGGAAGTGTTGTAGGCCCGTGTACTCAGATTTGGGTGCACGTTAAAGAACCCCAGGTGGTCAAAATTTCCGGAGTCCTCCACTACGGCGTCTCTTATAATCAAATGGTGCTTTTGGGACGTTAAACCCGACAAGTCAATCGAGAAACGCTGGCCCATCGTCTGATAATACTATTTTCATAATCCTGAACATCTCTCGACTCAAAAGAGCGGTAGCACTATTTGCGTCTTCCCTTCCCAGCCGTGCAGCCACTATTCTTGTGCGCTGGTCTATTGCCACTAGGAAACACCGCGTTCTTCTTACTCTTGCAGCCTTCTTTTTGAGCTCTGCGAAATACAGAGGTATGACTTGAAAGGGTACGTCGGAATGTTGAGGCACGATCATCTCGTCTTTTCTCCTAAGGTACTTGGCTTTGTGAAGCTGACATTGATGACAAGACTGAGCGTACCGTTGAACACCCTCTTTCATGTGTTTCTACTGGAAACGCTGACGAATCTTGTGGTATGTCCTCCAAAAGCTGTCATGTCCACCTGAGTATGGGGAGTCGTGACAGAGCTCTAAAATTCAAGGCACCATTGTTTCTGGGACTGCGAACTTTCTTTAATCGAACTTAAGTTCTTCGGTTCTCTCCCACAATAATGTTGCGTTTACATTTTTACGACCAGGAATTACCGCAAGTCCTGAAAGCGTATCTGCATCCTTGAGGTGTTTTCCAGGCCTGTGGTGGACCATGAAAGTAAAATGCTGGAGTTCACTCACCAACCTAGCAATTTTTCTTCGAGGCTCGGTGAGGTTAAGGATAAACGTTAAGGCTTGGTGATCCGTAAAGAGCTTGGAGCTCCTACCATCCAGGTAAGGTCTAAAATAGCGTACGGCCATTAAGACTGCCAAGGCTTCTACCTTTATAGTCGTGTAGATCAGCTGAGTTTTTGAAAAGGTGTACAAATAATACTCGATGACCCTCGGTTGACGGCTGCGTGGAGAGTCGGTATCTCTCTGGTAAAGCACTGCGCCTGTTCCATAATAAGAAGCATCGGTGTTGAGCTCAAAAGGCAACTTGAAGTCTAGAAGAGTCAGGACGGGATCCGATGAAATAATGGTCACAAGGCTGTAATGAACAGATTCACACTCTGCTGTCCACTGAAATGGCACATTCTTTTTAGTCATTTCTGTGGGGCATTTGGTTTTGGTCGCATAATCTCTATTGAATGACCGGAAATGCCCTGCAAGACCCAGAGATACCCGCAAAGAGTACAAGTCATACGGCTTCTGCATTTCTGCGATTCGTTCGACCGATTCCTGTTTTGTTGTCTTGGTTTGGCCGTCAAATACTCTTCCATGAAACACCAGTTTACTTAGGAAAAACTCACTCTTCTTGTCATTAATTTTGAGCTCGGCGTCACAAAGTGCTTGAAGTACACTAGCCAGATGGTTTGAGTGCTCTTCTTTGTTGCAGAAGTATACTAATATATTGTCTATGTAGACGTTAGAAAACTTCCCGATAAATTGTCGCAAAACGTCATTCATCGTTTTCTGGAACCAAGCGGGTGAGTTCTTCCGTCCAAATGGAAGTCGGTTATACTAATAGATGTCAAAGGGCGAGATGAAGGCAGAATATTTCTTGCACTTTTCAGAAATTGGAACTTGCCCAAATACTTTATATAGGACAATGCGCGAGAAAACTTGGCATCCACCCTTGTCATCTATGATAGAGTGCATACGTGGCATAGGAAACAGAAAAAGCTCAGTCTGCTTATTAATTTGTCTGTAGTCCATGCAGAGTCGAAGACTTTCATCTTCCTTTGGTGAAATGGTGATGGGTGAAGCGAACGTAGACGTGGATGGACAGATAGACTGCGCATCCAACATCTTTTGAATCTCGTTCTGAAGCCGCTCTTTCTTCTCTCGAGACATATTATAAGGCTTTTTTCTCACCACCGTCGTATCACTGAGCTGGAATGGAACCTCAAACTTTGTAGTTGCTGCAGGAAAATTTTTCAGGCACAGCAATTCAGGGTAAAGCATCCTAACATCTTCACCTGACGATGGTTTCCGCGGAGTCCTTGAAGGCGAAACTGCAACGTTGATAGCGCCGCTCTTTTCTTCTGTGGTAATTTCACCCGTCCAGTAGATATTAAGGCAAAGTGCACTGATGACTAAACATGAAAGCAGTAGTTCATACGGAACTCTGTCGAGTACCAGTGCTCGTGCCGTGACAGTGTTGCCGAGACACGATATGGTTATACAAGTCCATTTATCGTGAACATCTCGTCTTCCATCGTATCCGTGTACTTCTACTTATCTTCCCTCTTTTGCTTTCGCCTTCTCAACAATATTTGCGTTAATAACCATGACGCTTGCTCCGCGGTCAACTAACGCACTCCGTTCCTTTCCATTCACAAAAACAGATATGTACAATAGACCTGTATGATACAAATAAATAGCTTCTCTTGATGTCATCAGGTGGAAGCCGAGACCCTCTCTATTTAGTTTTTTTACGTCATCTAGCTCGTCGCCATAGTATGAGCCTCCCTGGCCAGTCAAAAAGGATACGGGTGTTGCAGTAGGTCTCCAGCTTGCTAGCAGGACGTCGTTCCTCAGCTCGTGTGGCCCTGGTATTCCTTGCAGCAGATGTCATGGGTTGACGCTCGGTTCCTAGGTCCTGGAGGTCGAGGTTTCGCATTTCCTGCAGAAGTTCTTCCACCGCCTTGGGTCCTCGCACTTGTATTTGGTTGTGGAGGTCCGGACTTAAACCATGAATGATAATCGGAACCACAGACATCTCAGGCAAAGATGAGTCCGCCAGCTGTAGCAAGCGACTTTTCTCATAAAAATAGCTGAGTGCGGATCTATACCTGTATTTGAACGTGGTTGCTTTGTCCCATAGCAACACCTTGTTCTCGCTGGAGCTCAGAAAGCTTGCTTTCCAGTCTCTCTGTGGTTTGTTGCTGTTAGCGTTGAAACGCCATTCTTACGAACTCTTTGCTATGCCCGATAGGAATAGTCGCATGTTTTTCAGTTTATCTTCGTCGTTGTGCCAGTAGTTTTCATTGCATGCACACTCGTAAAACTTGAGCAAGGACTCGAGACTACTAGACTCTCCATCAAACATGTCTGGCTTCACGTGTTCGCGACTCAGTCTGCCTAATCTTTCCGTCACGTTTACAAGCAAGCACAATAAATGATTTTGCTGCCTATTCTGTTCTTGGCGCAGTTCAAGAAACTTGTTGATCAGCTCGACGGAACTCTCAGGCGAAGCAGCAGTAGCAGGCTGTGTGTCGTTTCTTACTGGAGTCCGCACAAAATTCTCATAATCTTGAAGTTTCATGTTGCTCCTCACCGTTGTTTTAGCAAGTAAATGGTCTGGAGTGACCCTACTTAAAATTCCTACATGTGCAGGACCTGCACATACGATGTTATTGAATACGGGGCATACAGGTGTTACGAGTCATGCGGGTGGTACGGGTCATGCGGGTGGTACGGGTCATACGGGTGGTGCGGGTCATACAGGTGGTACGGCTCATATAGGTAATATAAGTGTAACGAATGTATGGATATTACAGGTTATGCAGATGATATGGGTTGGATTAGCTATTTGGGTCAAAGTTAACATGCAGTAAAAGAATGTATTGAGAAAGGCATGCTAGTTCATGAAGCACACAGTAAAATAAACATTGTAATATAGGTATGCTACAATGAAATCAAATAAACACGATCAGGCTAGAGTAATGTTTTGACGACTCATTTATTTAGGTCGTTCAACATTTCAGCAATGAATCTGTTCATCTTTCTTAGCCTCTCAATTGCTGCCACTTCACTTGGTCTCCCAGCAATGTACTTGCTGAAGGCATCTGTAAAAATGAGCAGTAATATGCAGAAATTAGGGACTTACTGGTTCAAATAGTTGATAAATTTTATTGTCCCTAAATTCAGCAAAATAGACTAAGTATAAAACACTTACTTCCGACTGCCTCCAATTTCTTAGGCGTGAGTGCCCTCCTGAGTGGTGCCTGGTTTTCCGAGCGCACGAAGCGCCGACAAGGGGCTCTTGTGATGCTCCTGTTGTGGAGGGCACTCACACCCCACAGAAGCTTGGTCGCCTCCTTACATAACAAGCTGTCTCTCGAATGCGAAAGCAGCCATGCCCATTTTTCCTGCTCCAAGAATATGCCGTTTCCTAGGTGAACCTGCGCAAAAAAAATGTGGAATCATAATAAAAGACTCAAGAGATATCTTGTTTTTGAAGATGTTAGTTGCACTCTTTCGGTCGTGCGAGTATAGTTTTGCTCGTATGTATTCAAATAGTTCTGATGAATCTTACAATTCACTTCTGAAACTGCATGCCATCTTGTATAACCCTGGCATACTAAAGGTTATCCAAATATTTTTTTCTAAAGCAAGTACATTTCATAGAATGTATGTGAGTCTACAGGTGCATATAGTGCTCATTAATGGCAATACCACACCAGCCTTCACAAGGAGTATCATTAATTTTTAGATACTAAAAGACTGGGCAAAAAGTGGGGTGGCATAGTAAGTTAAAAAAACATCATTAGAATCTCTATATAGTAATTTTACACTAATGTGGCTCCAGCGAAACAAAAAAGCATTCGTTTCAATGATCAATGAAAAGCGAATCACATACATCATTGCTCTCTTTAAGTCTCACCTGAACAGTTTGTGAGAAGCTGTGAGACATTTTAAAAAGAAGCATATTTACAATTTTGAGTGCTCTAGATATGTGTGGAAGTTAAATTAACAAATATGTAACATATCTTACAGTTGTGTTACAGTTGTTAGTAATGTTGAGTCCATAATATTCTACTAAAGTATAAGAGACCACTAGACACCCTAAAAGGCACTTAGAGCTGGCACTGACAAAAAGTGCTCTGGCATATTGCAGATGAAAATTTCTTTTGTCAAGTCCAATAATGAGGAACTCCGGAATCAAAAAGACAGAGCCTCAATTCAATCCCCTTTTTCCTGACATTAAGACTTGTCACAAAAATATTTATGAAGCTTGTACTGAATGCCGTGGTATTCCAAAAAAGGGCAAAGCAGAAGATTGCACTGGTCATTCGTGAAATAACCTCCTGAATCTCAAAATTCACTAGTTCATAATTTACAAAACTATCCGTAGTAGATGAATAAACTAAGCATAAACATACAAAGAAGTGAAAGTGCAATGCAAGTTGCATAACCATGTATTAAACCCAGTAGTGAAAGTATTGCACTGAATAAACATAAATTTACAAAACGTAGAGCTACTTCATCGTTTAACTGAATAAGGGCATGCACACAGAGATGGACACTAAAGAAGAAAATGCACACAACATAAGTGGCGGTGTTCAAGTGTCTGTACGTGCCCTTATTCAGTTGAAAGGTGAAGGAATACCAACTAGCCTAACTATCCAAGCTACTGTAAAGCTACTTACTTGATTGTCCACCTGGGAAAACAGCGGCAGTTCATCACTGGCACCCAAAACCTAAAGGGCAGAACAAAAGAAATGTCGATCAGCTATAAAAAATATTAGGCACACATATGCCAGCATGGCTTCCAGGTATGAAGTTTAGGCATCATTTCCAAAGCTTTTTTTTATTTTCAGACAAAACCTAACTATCAGCCCTTATTTGTGCTTTGTTCAGCCCAATAACAGCTGCTGAAACATTTATTCCTATTGTTTTTCCAGCTTATGCTCCATAAATTGTTAAAAGCCCAATCACTGAGCTGCACAACGAACTGATCAGTGTTTTACATTGTGTTATTAAAACAACCTAATTTTAATCCCACTTGAAACTAAGTTCATGGTTCATACAGTTTTTAAAACAAAGCTCCCTTTTAATTGACTACCATAATTTATTTATTGCAATTTGGTGTGTTTTCTAGGCCAAAAACTCGAGCCTAACGTGAAGTTTACCCATCATTACGCTTATGCTAAACAAAAAACTGCCTTCGGTGTACGAGCCCTCATTAAATCTTCTTTATTTATCTCCTGTGATGCCTCATTGTTGCCCTCCTTTTATAAACAGTCAAATCACCTATGACATAATTACATTGGCAAATATGCATAACAATAATCTTTTGCCAATAGAGAACATTGAGAATCGGGGCATACACATAATTACCAACAGTTCTTTTTACTCTAATGCTGCTCGCCTTGTCTAGGCTAACTTCATACTACTTGCATCTGACTTGTTATCACTTAATCATAACGGTATTCAAACTAGCTTTTTGTATGAACTGAGTTATATAAAATGTTCAAAAATAATAATTGTGCAAAGTTTGCCCATAATTACCACTTCCTTACACCTAAACATAAATCAAATAGGGCAGAATGACATCCTACTTTACAGTGATTAAATTATAGAACTTACTTCACACACTTGAAGATTTTCATCTCCTAAAACTACCTTGTCAAGAATGTTTATTCGTGCAAAAAGCATATGCAATTACCTTAAAAATCTTTGTAAATTTACATTTAGGTTTTATGGTGAGTAAAGCTACGTGTACAACAATAATTTTGTTGAATTCGACTGAGAGATCCGGAACAGCCGCCCAAGTCTTGAAGCGAGCACACGGCTTACACCGTTTTTAGATAGTGTCAGTTGGGAAAGCCCGCTATGGAGGCGGCACCAACTCGTACACGCTCAGAGAGGCGCGGTGCTAACGTAACCTTAAGAACGAGCTACCGCTGGCTTCCCGCGGCAGCGTTGAATTTGTTTTTTCCTTTTAGTTTGCTTGCTCGGATTACAGAAGCGGGAGCTTGAAGGTTAGATTTCTGTCACGTAAATCGTATTTAACATGGTACACAACACTCAAGCAAGCTTGAGTGAATTAGCAGTTTAACACAGTAAACTTGCCGATCTTCAGTGCGCCGGGCTGTCTACGTGGCTATGCCTATGAGGAAAACACTTATGATCAGCAGTACTTCTTCAAACCCCCAAATTACCCTGCAGTTCTCAAGGACTGAACAGCTGCTATTCCATGAAATCTTGCAGGTAATGGTCAATACATACATAATCGTACCTTTCTTAGGTACAGGCCCGAACCTTATTTATCACTAAGTAGTACAGTCGAGCCCACATATAACGGCCTGTCTTAAAACGAACTTTCGCTTCAAACAAACGATATCCGCGTGACCATGAAAATTTATATTGGTTCAATGGCACAAACTCGCACTTACAACAAACGTTTCCGAGCGCCACTGATCGGTTACAGCGAACAGTCAGCGGTCTCCCGACTTCTCGGGAAACCAATTTCGACCACCGATCAGGCATCGGCGAGGTGCCGATACATTCTTATTATTGTTAAACGCTGACCCTGCCTCCGCGACCCTCTAGTTGCTGCTCCACAACCCATGAAGAATGGAAAGTGCCGACTGCTTTTTGTTATGCACCCCTCCGTCCTTTGTCCCCCCGCTACTCTGAAAGCTCCGCATCGCCAGACGAAGCCCGCGTTTTCACACTGCCACCGATTTTTCGAAGACCGGTCGGCCATCTACCCTGATTTTATTCGCTGGTACTGTCGTTGGCATCGCCAGCCTGCAGTGACCAGACCATTTGCCAACATCGTTGGCCACCGACTGTATCCGATAGTCTGTGTCTAGTGCACGGGCGTACGCCACCCCTCACACTCTGATAATTTGCGATTCATTTCGTGTTTAGGACTTGTTCTCAATCGCTTCGCACTCGGCTCAGCATGCTTTCCGCGTGCGTGCGGAAGCGCGAAGACGGCTGTTAGTTTGCGCGGAACGAATCGCAAAATTACGAAGTTCGTGAGGCCACGCAAACCCTCCGATTTTTTTTACCATGACTGCCGATTCTTCAAACACCGCCGCGCGCACCGATCCAGGCGGCGATGATTTGACTTCTGCGCGCGCAGGCACTCTTTCTAGATTTTACTACGTGCGAGTTTCGCGGACCTATCAAGCAAGCTACCCAACCTGCCTCCTTCCCGTGCGTTTTGGTTTTCAAGGTCGCCCTTCCTCCGCATCCTTTCCTCTCTTGTCGCAATTTGGAAACTAATTTCCTGCTGTTTCACATGCAAAGGTAGCAGACGACACTCCTTCACCAATCTCAAAGCGACAGCAGCGCCGCCTCCGCGGGATACGAGAGGGGGCAGTCATCGCGGCTGCGCCAGTGCGTGCTTACCCGACTGACAGTATCTAAAAACGTCTTACACCAAGAAAAATCTGCCACTGGAACACATGAATGCTGTGCATGAGGTGTCCAGAAGCTGTTTATGCATACGACACTTAAACCGGCTCCTGAACTTTTTCGACGTAGCCGATGATCTTCGGGCATCTGCACAGCTGGTCAGGCAACTTTTTTTTTAAAAAATCACTTTCACACACGGTTTGTGGTCGCTGCTGCTACAACTGTCAAAACTTAACCGCCAGTTCATCAAGCAAAGTCAAACGATGCCATTTTTAGAATGTAAATAAATCCATAAGGTGATGAGACACCACCTAAAAAAACGTTGAAGACAACCTTATTCCCCGATCGTACCAAAAATGACAGTCCTGCATTGCCGGAGTTCCAGAAGAATCTACCTCTGCCAGATGAAACAACATGGACGCCCCATTGCGGAGTGGTTTGCTCTGAATCTGCCAGTAGAAAACGGGAAATTGCTCCGAATTGACCAGGGGAACCCGGCGAGAAACTTTTTATCCTGCTCAACCAGTGCGATTCGACATTGACAGATGGTCACACTGCAATTGCTCAACTTTAAAATACTTGTCTGCATACCACTAACAATAACTAGATGTATATTGATTAAAAAACAAACTGAAAAGGTACAGGAGGCTAGCGTGACAATATAACCCCTAAATCGAATAGAGGAAAAACACAAAGAAACAGCCATTTCAATTATAAAGTACCCACCTGGCTGGTAGGTTCTTGAGAACCACTTGAAGTAGTTCCAGGGTGTGGTACTGGTGGCATCAATGGGCATGGCTGCATCTGTGGCTGCCCTGAAGAAGGCAACGGAGGATCTGGTAGCAGTAAGTGCTGCGGCGGTGGCAAAGGCAGCGTTGCTGACCACCCTTGTGGAGACAATGGCGAGCACGGTCATAGTGGTGGTGGCGACGGTGGTGTTAGCGACGGTGGCGATGCGTGTAGCGATGGCTGCATGAACTGCAACGGCCTTGCCTGAAAATGCAAAAAAAAATCTATATTACACTTTTGAAGCATACAGCTTTCTTTTTGCAAGTTGAATCGAATTTGTTTTTTGTCAGTTTTATAATTGTATCTAACTTGTCTAAACTCAATCCAATATGCTTTTGTCGCTTTGTTTTTGGTGCAATACAGTGAAATCTCATTACCTCAAACACGCTTAATTAACAAGTAACAATTCACGGGACAGTCAAAGCTCATTGTATGTCATCTAAAATGACAGTATTATCAACATCAGTGCCCTACTTACCGAGAAATTAAGGTAAATGCACGGGAACAAATGCGCCGCAGTAGGACGTTCGCGAAGTGATCCTTATGACGTCAGACAAACTGCCTACAATTAATCTCTGGTAATCAAACTAGCTCACTAATTAAAGAACCTTTCAAGTATCAAAGGACGTAAAAAATGCTGCTTGTTGAGTTGTTTCTCATGAAAAAAGAACTGCCGGGAGTTACAATAGAGAATAGCACAAGTGGTTAGAAAATTCAACTTTTTCCTGGTTAAACTAGACAGGCCGTGCCATCTAGCGGGGCCCAATTGAGCCAAAACATGTCTGCCATTTCGGAGGCTATTGTAGTAAATTGATCGATGGCCGCTGTTGCTGATGCGGCTCCTGGTGCTTTAGTTTCGCTAGTAGTGTCGGCGACCATACAGTAAAAAGCCGGGCAACGTTGTGCACGGCAACAGTGACGTGAGACTTTCAGCTTCTTGAGGCAGGTAAATTAAAGTGGGCTACCTGATGCGAACTACTAAAACATAATTTTATTTCAAAACAAGCACTTCCTTGGCACAAAAAGCTTCTGGATCGGTAATCCAACAATAAAAGTCGACAACATTGATTCTACAGCTCGCACATTTGCCTCAACCGTACTGCTGACATCACTTCAAGTCGACCTATGAGAAGTCTCCGTCAACAAAACATGGCAGCGCAGCCATGTTTGCCAAGCCATAGTTGAGTGAGGTTTGTAGTACCATACTGGTTCGATTGTGCCACCATAAAGATATTTCCTCTTTCATAAGTGTTGCAGCAATGTGTGATGATGCACACGGTTGACTGAATATTGCATCAAAATGTTTTGAAATTGGCATGTCTAATCATTACTGAAGCAGGAAAACAAAAACTGGACACAGCATCATTCCCCTTCACGGCTGCTTTAAAACAACAGATAACGAAAATCTTCTTCTTCTTTTAGGTCGATTGTATTGACCCACCACGACTCCCAACAGCTTTCTGCACTCCCAGTTGTTTCGCGAATGGCCCCGGGATAGGCAACCCTAGAACAAGCAATGACATCATGTGACGTCGTGATGACACGACCCATTTGGGAAACGTATTTCTGATGCCACGATGATGGCATCACAAGGTAATATTTGTCACTTTTGTTGGTGCTGACGGCCACTTTTCGCACTTGACGAAGCATCTTAATGCGTTGTCATATGCTCATACCTTCTCTTGAATGCTCCTGTGGGTGCCCTCATGTTCATAGGCGCCGTGATTAGTAGATGTGCTTGTGCAGCATTGGTGGCTGCAACAGGAACGGCTGGCCAATGTTTCTGTAAGAGAGCAAATGTGAAAAATAAGGAGCGCACATTTCTTAATTGCATCCCTAACGAAGCATTACTTTTTCAGAACTTCAATATATTACAACCTGATCATTACAAACATAACTATGTTGTATTTGCTCAAAGCTACACCAGCGCGTCAGGCTGATATTTTTCCCAATTTTACCGGAGTGCTTTTTGCTAAAATCCTCGGGTGCCATAAAACTCTTTCATACTCTGAAGTGCTCTAACCAAGTTGCCTTACCAATTTACTCTAGAAAACGTGTTATAAACAAAAGGAAATTAATCCCATGCATAGTGTAGTATGCATTCCACTCAAAAAGATGGGTGAAGTTGAGACATTGACTGAAGCCTGTTAGGGTGAGAACATGATAAATTAATGACACCAACCACGGAAAGGAATACAAATGAGACATTTCAGCTCTCATGATGGGAGTCTTGTACAGAGTGACAACTAGACGGAGTGAAAATATGCTCACGAGGACTTCAAAAGTGACTCAAAACCGCGAGTTTAGATAAAAAGAAGGTTCCATGTGTTATCAATGGTTCCATGTGTATGTGTATCCATTCTTTAAATCAGCATTGATTGAAAGTGGTGTCCTGAAGAGTTTTTTTCTAACCTTATGCCGTTATGCTAATCAATTTATTGTTCAAGTTTTCAGGGTGTTTTGCCAAGGCATTGGAAGACACCTTTACCTCGTTGACATCATTGACATGCTGTCTGACCTGATCTTCGAAATTTCCAGTCTCACTGATATATACACAATCACAGTCTACAAGGTATCCAATAAGCATCAAGATACCTTTCTTTTTTGTCCTTCATCTTTACCAGCCGAAAATGCAATTTGTCGGAACGGAACTACTTGGACATCGTAATGGTTTTTGAACTAGTGCCTGACTCGCACGCATCAGACACGTACAGTATAGCGGCACGTTTTCTTGGGAACACACGATGAGATCTTTGCGGCTGGAAGGGCTGGCGTTTAACCAGAGTTCGAGTAGCCGGATGGTAAGAGATCTCTGTGCACTTGCTGTAGGTCAGCAGCCCTGCTTGTCTGCATTGTGCAGACGCTATTGGTTCTAGCGACAAGTGAGACAACCACCGATATAATCTGGTTTGTCAGAAGCACCAAGTAAATGCCGGTACCTGATGTTGTGTGTTTTTTCTGTAGACGGGAAACTTCAAACTGCGTTGGTCACATTTGACTAGGACTAGCAAGCATGTGGCCGCACTTGCTGTCTCAGAGAAATTCTTTAGAGAAAGAAGTATCGTTGATGGCACACGGCACCACACACCAAATTTTTTGGGTGGTTTGTGGCTTCCTCGATAAGCTCCGCTTTTTCAAATAGATGCCGTAAAAAGCAAGACAAAAACGAGAAAAAAGAAGCACTGCTCGGTACACTGGCATGAGGGAACACATTTTAAAAACGACGCTGTTGGTTGGCGCCCAATGTGCCATATTCAATGCTCCTCACTGCTGGAATTTCAAATGGCAGCATAACATTATTGTCAGGCTCCCAAGAAGGTAATTATTCAAACACATTCCAGTTCTGCATGCACAATGAAATGCGGGTAGAAAAGCAACTAGCTCACTACCAAGAAGATCGGAGTCAGTTACCCCCCTAAGAATAAATGTAGGAATGGTGGGTGGATATCTCGCCACACAATGCTAAGGTCACGGCATATGTTTTTTTTGCCATTGTAAACACGTCTCAGCTCATTTTCGAAAAAAAATAGCCACATACCCATGGCCTGGATAGTATTGCGATACGGGCGGTACATCGTAAAAGTATTTCACTACTGATATACAAATACATTTTTAAGAAGTATCTCGATACAGAAATACAGACACTCAAAAGTATCTCTGAAATACTATCGCGATACTGCCCAGCCCTGCTCTTGAGACAGTTGTACACTAACAACTCCTCTAAGTGTCAGACAATTCAAATTGTTCCTTATAGTTTTCAAAGGCAGTACTCTCTAATGGTCGATTTCTGCTAAAGAGATTCATTTTCGTCACAGAATTTTTTGAAGAAAACTAATAGTTCCAGCAGGGTGGGTCGTGACGTTATATGTTCCTCCACAGCTAAGCCGCCTGACTCCCCCCCCCCGCCCGGTACATATGAATATAATGAGAAAGAATGCGCTTTGATGGGTGGTGTCTGATGGCATATTGCCTGAAGCCACAATGTTTTCTGTTACCTTGCTGGAGCCGTCTATAGTTTGGTGAAAAAGGGTAGTAGGAGCGGAGTCCATTCATACAGAACATATGCTTTGCTGGCTGCTGTTTCCTGCTAGTGCTGCTGTAACCACTGCACTGTCGGAGAAGGAAACACCATTCAGCAACTATCACAGCTGTTTCCATACTAAGTGGCCACTCTCTCACACAAATCTGATTCCATAAAGGGCTGCATTGTTTTGGTTTTCTTAACTCTGATCATACAGTTAACGTCCGATTTCTCGGACTACCGAAATCCTGGACATGCCTGATTTCCCGGACTGATCTGTGGCACCATCAAGTTCCCCATACAGTCACTGTAATATAAAGTCCAAAATTTCAGACATTTATAGCTTTCACCGTCCGATTTTACTGCTAACTTTTTACTGCTAACAGCGGACTTGAAGTTACTATCACCAACACTATTTTGGTTTTTTTCGTACCCTCGAACCCACTGTGACGTGGCTGCCGTACCCTTGACACCACAAATGCCGGCATCCAGCGCACGCCAATTTGTAGCGAGCCGTGGCTTAGACAAACCTGTGGCCACAACTGCAAGGTGCTGTTACTAATGATACTATAAGGCTGTGCTCCTGCAGGAAAGCTACGCTGTTGACCTATAGTCTGCCGTCGGCATGCTTCCCGACTCATAGAAGGCGGTAACGCAACAGACTTCCAGGAACTGTTTTTGCCATGCCATCTTTAAAATGTACGCCAAGACGGCAGTCTCACCAAGAGAGGGCAGCGTGTGTAAAGAACTTCAACTGCGGTCGTTGCTTCAACGACCCACACGGTGCTGGTGTTTCCATTTCAGCCGGGATAACTTGGGAGGGCTTTGCCGACGCTAGCGAAAATCTTGAGCTGTGTTCGGAATTTACCGGTGACGAAATCATTCAAGCCACTTAAGGTTTCGACAACTCCGACACATACATCAAAGAGGCAGAGCCTACACGGGCAACAAGTTCGGTGTTGACGCGAGCGTGACATCGTCATAGGTGTACAGTGACAGCATGACATCAGCTGATATTGAGGAAAACATAATCGGGGCAAGTGGAACTCCGTGCAAACGAAAATTAGCGAGTCCTTTTAGCGCCTAATTTTTACAGATGCAGTAGCGTCGGTCACATCAAATTTTTTTTTCTTTTCGCCTTTTTTTTATTACGAACGGCTCTTTTCGGGGACACCTAAAAGATGAACTTGCTGAATTTCAACGAGAATCCTGTACATCTGCCGTGACCCTTTCCGTCAGTAAAAAATACTTATTCAAAAAATGCATTTTTACTTGGATTCGTTTTTCCAGACTGCCTGATTTTCCGAACGTTTCGCAATCCCTTGAGTGTCCGCGAAATCGGATGTCGACTGTACAACAATAATCCAAAGGGCCAATTCAGATACTACTTCCTTATTGTGGAACAAAAAGCATCGAAATAACATGAAGATGCCAAAGAAAATGTGTTAGGGTACACATAACCACAGCACTCACTGACTGCATGAAAAATCATTTTTTTTAATTTTAAAAGGCAGCATGGTATAAATATAACTTACTCAGTTCGTTTTGCAGCATGTCTTGCAGGTTGTCATTTCTCTTCTTCAGTATTTCTATTCTTTCCTCTAGTCTTTTGTTTTTTTTCTTGAGCTGCCTCTTAAGGTTCCTCTCTTTTTCGAGCCGACTCCGTTCGACAAGCTCTTCTTCCGAGCTCGCACTGCTTCGGCGCCTCTTTGTTTTTGGTTGCTGATTTTTTTCTTTTTTCTTTTTTGATTGCTAGAAAATAAACTCATCAACCCAAAGCCAACATCACTGATTAGAAGCCGAAAATGAGCAAATATGCCAGGAAACATACACGCTCCATTGATACAAACATAATTCAGGTTGTCGCAACTACCTAGCGTATGAAGTTCAGTAGGGTTGAAAGCTGGGCTAGTTGGTGAGACATCATTTAAACATATGGTATAGTAGCGCAACCTCGACGGGGACCTGAGGACAAGCAAACACGTCACCTGTTTGTTAGAATAGCGAGTGCAGTGTTTTCATGTCCTCAGTGTGCCCATCAAATTTGCGCTACTACACCATATGTTAAAATGATATGTAGCATATTCCAGCCATGACTAGTGAGCATTCTAACATCCTATCACACAGCAAATTTAATGTCCTTCGTTTTCAATGTTCTTTCTTTGCTCTCACACGCGGAAATTAATGCCATTTGATGAAAATGACCTTTTCTGTGGAACGAGTTCCTGCAACACAATCGCGTTCGATTTCTGACTGAGTAGTCTCAATGTCAGGGACTTTTAGGGAAATGGCTATTACTTCAGTATATATACATTTTATAATTTATAAAGATCTTGTTCCTTACTAGCTTAACCTATTACTGGTTTGACGACATGATAGCCGGTGCAAAAGGTGAAAAAAACAAATTAAGGGACCCTAAAGCTTTGTTTTTAGGAGTTGAAGGCGAGAAGGACATCCTGTTCCTACTACGTGCATCGAACACTTGGTGCATGAAACCTTTTCGAACTTCTTATGCACCACGGCGTGGCCTTAAGGGAATAGGTACAATAGCGCATGTGCATTTGGTAGTGGGTGACCGGTTTTGAGCCAAAGGGGGCTGCAAAAGACACTGGTGGTGATGCTGATAAGGATATGTTGGATGGTAAAGACCTTCGGGAATTAATTAGAGCGTTCGACACTTTCAAGCGAGACTACCGATCGGACATGAGGGAACTAAAAGACAGCGTGTCGTTCTGTACGGACATTTGTAATGACGTAAAGGGAATAGCAGAAAACATAAAACAGCTCAGACAGGAAATGCATGGCATTGTAAACGAGAACAAAGCACTCAAAGCAGAAAATGAAAGGCTTGCGCAGAAGTGTGAAGAATTAGAGCAATACCAGCGCCTCAATAATGTAGAAATAAAGGGAGTGCCAGCTGGAGACGATCCAGTACTTACAATACAAAAAATTGGGAAAAGCGTGGGTGAGGCTGTAGAAGCAGCTGATCTCGACACGTGTCACTGGGTACGTAGCTCAAAGCAGAAATGCGCAAAGCATTATCGCTCGTTTTGTGCGACGAAGCAAACGAAATGCGTTTCTGTCAAAATGCAGAAAACAAAAGATAGACAGTTCAGTGCTGGGAAGTGAGGCGAAGACGCCTATCTACGTAAACGAGAATCTCACACAGGCTAATAAAGCACTGCTTTCAGCCGCAATTCAAAAAAAGAAAGCTGCCAACTGGAAATTCGTCTGGACGAACAGCGGAAAAATTTTGGCTAGAAAGGATGAAGGCTCATCTGTAGTTCGTATCGCCACACAGGCCGATCTTATTCAGATATGCGCTGATACTGCTTTGAATGCCTAGTGACATACTTCCTAGCGCAACATCTTTTTAACATCTTTGCCCTCATTTCACCATGCCTGAGCTAGAACATGGTACAAACTATTACACGACTGATGCCTTCAATTCTGAATTCTCACTTCCTGCAAAACGTTTTTCGCTTCTACATATCAATAGCAGAAGCCTTAAGAACAAAGTTGACGCGATTACCAATTTTCTTCACTCTTGTACCGTATCATTTGACGTGATAATGTTCTCAGAAACTTGGATTCACGGAAATGAAGTGCCCTATATATCTGGGTACCATTCTGAGCACCTGTGCCGCAGCGCTAAGAAGGGAGGGGGGCGTTGCTATATACTTCAAAGACACGCTTACTTGTGAAAAGTTGCCTCACCTTTCCGTCATAAATGATGACGTCGAGTGCTTAGCTCTACGCATTGGCAAGGTGCTCGCAGTGGTTGTGTATAGGCCACCTCTTGGAAAGGAAGTAAACTTTCTTCATTTCTTCGAGACGCTACTGTGTGATAATTCTTTCACTTTGGGTTCATTTGTTATTATGGGTGACATAAACATTGATCTGAAATCATCACACACGTACTCTAGGGAATTCACTACCATGTTGGACACGTATGCCTGTAAAAATTACGTAGATATACCCACTAGAATCACAACACACAGTGCCACGTTACTGGACGTCTGCATTACAAACCTTTGCACAGACTACATAAAAACGGGCGTTTTCTCTTCCGATATTAGTGACCACCTGCCGGTATTTTTACTGGCCACCTTATATGAAAATAAGCCTCAAGAGCAATGTGTTCTCGACGTAACCTAAATGACATCTCGCGCGAAGTATTTAGAAACTTAGTCCAAGGACTTGACTGGAGCATTATATTAGACCAGACAGGACGCCAACACTGCCTATGACATGTTTTTCGAGATGATCCATAAATGTTTTGACAATGCATTTTCCGCTCAAGAAAATCATGGTGCAGCGAAATAAAAAATATAGGAAACCATGGATAAACAAAGGTCTATATCAACGCATAAAGGCTAAGAATAAATTATACCACGAATTCATTAGTTGTCGGGACCCTGAAGTGTTTTGTAGATACAAAAAAATTCGAAATACTCTGAATGCTGATTTAAGAAAAGCCAAGAAAAATTACTACACAGCAAAGTTTGAGAGCATTTACGATAACCCAAAGAAGGTATGGCAAATGGTAAATGCTCTAACTAATAGAATGGAACAGTGCAGTGATATAAAAGAAATGACTATAAACGGTACACTATATATGGTGAAGATTTGGCTAACTCAATAAATGCACATTTCATAAATGCCGGTTGTTATGAAGAGCCAAATGACATTGACCGTGATACTAATATCCGGATACACCTATGATAGAACACACAATATTCTTACAACCAACATCTCCTGCTGAAGTGGAGGCGTCAATAAGGCTACTGAAAAGTATGTCGCACCAGGCATTGATGAGATTGGTGCGAAAGAATTAAAACAAGTATCTCACCTTATTTCGGAGGCAGTTGCTCACATTGTTAATCTCATGTTGTCAACTGGTGTTTTCCCACAAAACTCAAAGTAGCACGGGGGTGACAGCTATATTTAAAGGTGGCCTTAGAAATAATTTATCAAATTACCGACCGATATCGGTCCTCCCCATTATGTCGAAAATATTTGAAAGTGTGATTAACCAAAGACTGGTTTCTTTCTTTGACAAACACAAAATTCTTTCTAATAGCCAATATGGTTTTCGGAAAAACAGATCAACTGAAAAAGCATTGTGCTACATCAAAGATAGTATACTTACGAACATAGATAGCAAAAATTTCACACTTGGTTTATTTCTAGATTTGAAGAAAGCTTTCGATTCCATAAAATATAATATTTTATACGACAAACTATCTAGGGTATGGGGTGCGGGGAGTAGCATTAGAGCTCATTAAAAACTATCTGAGTCACCGTTCTCAAATTGTGCAAATACAAAACGCAAAATCATCGAAACTAAAGCTAACACAAGGAGTTCCTCAGGGGTCCCATACTGGGGCCATTTTATTTCTTGTTTATATTAACGATATTGTAACTATAGGCAAAACTCTCCTGAAATTATATGTATGCCGATGACACTAATGTTTTTTTTAAATCCACAGACTTAACTGATTTGGAAACTAAGGCCAACGAGTACCTTGCGTTGCTCTCGACTTGGCTAGGCCAAAATAGACTGCAGCTTAATATAGCAAAGACAAACTATGTCATATTTCGTGCTCTGAACAAACAACTTAGCCGGGAAATAGTTCTAACTTTCCAAGGGCATGAGTTAACCAGGGTTAAAGAGCAAAAGTTTCTTGGTGTCTGGTTCCAAGAGCATCTTTCGTGGAACGTTCATGTTAATAATTTAGTTGTTGAACTCTCCCGAGCTGTTGGCTGCTTGTATAAAATTGCACCCTTGATACCTATCTGGTTGAAGCAAAACTTATATAATTCATTGTTCTACTCTAGACTATGCTACGGAATACTGGTCTGGGGTACCACTACAAAAACCAACTACAATAGGATTATTCGTCTACAAAAAATGATATTGCGCATTTATGAAAGTTATCAGGGGCCATGGTACCAATTAAGCACGTCACCGTTATTTTTAAAATATCAAATGCTTCAAGCAAACAAAGTTTATGACTTCAAACTACTGCAGTATATACATTCCAATGCACTATATCTAGACGACAGCAGCAGTAATGAAGTCCCATACGACATGAGACTGAAGAGAAGACGAACATTAAAAACCAGGACTAACTATGGTACACAAACAACCAGCCACCAAGTACTAATGATCCTGAATAAGCTAGAAGGTCATATTGAATTCTTCACGACTAGAAATGCATTCAAAATAAAGTGAAGGAACTGTTACTTGCACAGGCTTTGAGAGAATGACTATTGCAACACATTGTGTGTGGGTATATGTGTGTGTATGTGTGTATATATGTGTATGTGTATATATGTGTATGTATATGTGTGTATATATATATGTGTGTATATATGTGTATGTAGTGTATATATGTGTGTATATATGTGTGTGTATGTGTGTGTGTATGTATATGTATATGTGTATGTATATGTGTGTATGTGTATATATTCTGTGTATGTATATGTATGTATATATATATATATCTATATAATATGGGTGTATGTGTATGTATCTATGTATACTATTGCATTCCATGCGTTTGATTGAGCTTGATTGTGTGCTGATATCAATACTCCTTTTTGTTATCTTATGCCTCTGTCTATTAAAAAAAAAAAAAAAAAATAGCACAGTAACTATGTGGACGTACGAATGCGAAAGACTTTGTATTCCTAATGCATTGTATATCAAATGTGTAACGATTTTTTATATTTTTGTTTACTGCCAATGAACTACTATTATGCCATGTAATATGATGTTGTAACATGTTACGGGTACCGGGGCCCCTGTCAGGCGTTGCTCGCCTTTAGCTCCTGTACCTTTCTTGAAGTTGTCAAGATCAAATAATATTATTATTATTATTATTAAAAAAAAAAAAAAAA
>WOVY01013707.1:0-51127 GCA_013436015.1 Rhipicephalus annulatus
TTCTTCAGTCTTTATGCTGATTCCGCCCACTCTCCTGCTGGACAAGCGGCTCCCAAAAACGGAGAGAGAGAGAGAAGTTTATTTACAGAAAAGCAGAGAGGTCAGCCAGAGCGATAGCTTGCTCTAGCCTGCTACAAAAAGGAGAGCACCGTCAGTTACATTATAGCAATGGTTACTGGCACTTGTACGCAGTTCTTAAGAGCATGCAATGCGCGCCACATGCTGGACATCCCCCTTCTCCACGTGACACCAGGTGACTAGAAACATCTATATTATAATTAACATTTGTGTAATAATATCTGGAGCGTTGTTGTGTCCCAAAACCACGATGTACTTATGAAAGACGCCGTATTGGAAGTCTTCGAAAATTTCGACCATCGGGTGTTATACAATAATAGACTGACCTCAGAGTACACGAGGCTCTACCATTTTGCCTTCATCGTGACCACCACGGCCTGAATCAAACCCATGACCTTCGGACCAGTAGCTCAGCACCGTAACCACTACTGCACCATGGTGGCCCAACTGTTCTTCAGTGACCATACTTAGCATTTCACGTGGAGCTTGAATACGTTTTTTCCGAATTGTTTTCTTCAAAGGGTGTGTATTCTTGACAGTTCATATTCCCGGCTGCACCTAACCTTAGCCATATTGGCGTCAAGAAGTTTCCAATCTGCCTGACAGGAGACATTAACCACATGCTCCAGACGGGTTGTATTCTGTAAACTGTAAACAGTGTCTACGCAAAACACGAATTCTGGCAAAAGTAAAAAGACGTAGCTTTGCCACAATGGCGAAGCTATGTGCGTGAGAAACGTGCCCCACGTTTCTCACGCACAAATGACACACGAAACGTACTCACAGGTACAAATGACCGCAAGCAGGCATCTCTGTTTTCACTTCGATGTGTCTGAAAAGCGAGCCTACTTCGCAAACGGAGATTGTGCAACGAGTGCAATCACCTTTGTGCCCGGTATACCCGGTAACTAAACGGAATCATTCCAGGGAAAGCCGAAGTCCCCACCGCGAAATAAGCGAGCGCACGCGTGTGCGTCCCCTCTCCGCGGGCCAAAGTACGCGTGGGAGATAAGAGCACGCGCCGCCGCGTCGTGACGATATGGCGACGCGCGCTCATTGCGTCATCTCGCTGTAATGCTGAAAACACGGCAGTTCCCTCGAGATGCCCATAGCAAGCGGTAAGTGGTAGATATAAATAGCTCACCGTTCGAACGTTCAAGGAGGTGATCGTTCATGGCTTAGTGGCTAACATCTCGCACTCCCAATTCAGAGGTAGGACGTTTGATTACGCGCACCGGTGTTTTTTTCTGGATCATTTTTCTGTCTAGTGTTTTCACATATACAGATACGTATACATATACGGTAAATGACGACGGCGGTGACGGCAAAAAACTAGCCGAAACTGTTCATATATCTGCTATCTCAATTAAAAATAATTTCTGCAACGTACCTCTAATCATTCGGCGTTGACAGTTGGATATCATATTATAACAGCCACACATGTGAGAAACGCCACCCATTTCGTTCAGCGTATGTCGGAGGTGACAATCGGCAGTGTCGAGAGCCTCGTGTGTTTCGATGTGGTTTCTCTGTTCCGAGTGTGCTCGTACTCCTCATGGTCTCAGTTCCCCGGACCGTCCTGGACAGGGATGAGAACCTTAGTGAGAGGATGACGAAACTCAGCACGGACGAACTGTGCCATTTGATGTAATTCTGCCTCAAAGCGACATAACTTTCTGTCGCGGGTGATTTCTACCAAAAAAACAAGTGGAAATCCCCACGGGAGCCGCATTCTAGCCACAGTGGCCAACTTGGCGATTGAAGCACATCGGTACACGAGCTTTGGGCACCGAGCCCTTTGGTTCGCCGAGCCATCAAAAATATTTTTTAGACATGTCGATGACGTCTTTTGCGTGATCAAGGATTTAATATCGACAGTTTTCTGGCATACTTAAATTTGATCAAGCCGGTGATTCAATTCACCCTGCAACGTGAAAAAAAACAACGTTCTTCTAATCCTGGATGTGCTAGCGTAAAGGCAAAAGACGGGGGGGTAAGACTTACAAACCCTATAAAGTGGCTGGAGGGATAGCTGTCGTGGTAGCTGAGTAGTAGAGCATCGAACGCGTCGTTCGAAGGTCGCAGGTTCGGATCCTGCCCACGGCAAGTTATCTTTTCACCCACTTTTCTTCATATTACATTACAATTTGACTTACGTGTTCTTCTCTCAAAGAAAAGCTCAGTTCACCCAGTCGGTTGACCGATGCGGGTCACTGCTTCCGCATAAGGTTTAACAGCTTGACTGAAAACTCTTACAAGGCTTTGAAAAGAACTATAAGGGGAAAAAGTATCCAAGCATACTGGCCATGGAGATGACACATGCATGCTACTTCAAAACAAAAAGTAAGCCAACAAACATGCTTCCAAAAACATTCCTGTGTCACTGCCTCTAGCCTACAGCGGTTCCTCGCTCTGCAATCGTACCCGCGGCGGTCGCGGTCCTGGCGGATTTTCAGAACGCCCTACACCACAACGTGCACGTCCTACGAGCTGAACAGCGCAGTCATGCCTCATTCGCGATTTCGACGGGCTTCTGTTAGTCTGGCAGAGGGGACCCGAGCAATGTGTGGGAAAGAGCAGCCGTGCCCTCTTTGGGCTAGTTCCCGTGTGTGGCTTAGCTATTGTGGCCCTTCTTCCAAGACTTCTTGGACACTCTTGCCCACGTAGGGCCTGAAATCTCCACCCCACATTCCTTCGCGAGGTTGCGCGCTGTGGATTACCATTTCGCCACTTGTGCCTTACTTCATGCCACAAATGCCTCTTCCTCAACCTGGCCGATAACCTACCCTCTTTTCTCTCTCCCAGATGATTGCTTCTTTCTTCTTGCCTTCGCTTTGTCGCGCGCATACGCTTCACTCTATTGTGGCGACGTTTGCGACCGACCCTTTTCTCATAACTAGGAAGTAGACCTCGGGTTGCGTCAACGCTGATTTTACAGCTCAAAGGTGCTTCTGCACCACCTGCCATACTACTTCGGCACTTCGATTTCTAGGCTCTGTCGCATTCTCTGGCCGATTCACCTGTGCTAACCCTGCACTCACACGCGCCCTGAAACGTTCGGTGAAATGCACAACGTGAGCACCGGCGCCTTCCACGTGATTGCATCCGCAAAGTTCCTGTTTTCCTTTTTCTTTTCGTCCGGCGGCTCAGACGCATGCGAAGCAGTTCTGACGCTGCTGCAAAACTCCTAGTCCTACTGGCTAAGCTCAAAGATTTGGAGTCTTTCTTTACGGTGTTTCTTGTCTCGTTCGCGGCTATCCGACGTCTCCTGCGTCTGCGCCGATTTTTGCGGCTCGTTTCCGACCCTCCCGACCAGTGCTCAAACTCGACCACCCTACCACAGCATTCGTCAGCTGTCCAACCTGTGCCGTCTAAATGATTTTCGAAAAAATCACCTATTTCAAACTCTAGACTGGGGGCCAGCTTGACAATCTTAGGAACAGTGCCGCTGTTTTCTTTCAAGCCATCTAGCTCGCATTGCAGGGTTGCCTACAGTCGCACTGTTCTCCTTACTCTCGGCTTTGGTTGCTGCTACTGAGCTTTCTCCGGTGTTCTTGATCCCTTCGATCTCATTTACATGATCCACCGTCGCCACAACCACAGTTGAGGTCTGTACCAGTTTATCTACAGCTATCCTAGCTATTTCGCTACAATTTAGCTGGCACAGCAACTCGTCGCATTCGCTCTGGCCTTCGGCGGCCTCTCTCGTCAGAGCAGCATCTTCCGCAGCTCTCACATTCGGTTCATCTTTGAACCTGCGGCTGTCTTCACATATGCCAGTCTTTTCTGCGGCTGTAAACTGCACCACACTCAATAGTTTATCGAACTTCTTGTGCGCTACAGTTGCGGATGGCTGACGTTTCCGCCGCATTGCCTCGACGTTCTGTTCCAATAGTTCGATCCCCATGTCGAGTGCTCGATCATAATATTTTCTATGTCTTCTTTCCCGATCTTGTCTTTCTTTCTCCTTCTCAACTCTTTCTCTTTTATGTTTCTCGAAAATCTCTACCGCGTTTTTAATCTCCTCCTCACTGGCTTTTTGCGAGATAAGCCTCACAAGTGTCCTGCCCATTCCTTCCACTATTTGAATGCCCAGATGCTTACTCACAGCCAAAAGCTCATCTCTCAGCATTGCCTTCAACGCACGATTGCTGCTTTACTTTGGTCCTGCGTCTCACACATAATTAGGTGATCCCCATTGCTCACTCGATAGTCAAACTAGGTGATCTCCCTATCTCACACACAATTCAACTTCTAATCAATTCACACTAACAAAATGAAGCCTGGAAAGTCAAAGCAAGGACCAAGTACTTACCGCAACACAGCGGAGAGCGAAATGCCGGCCCGGCGCCAAAATGCAACACAAGCGCTAGCCGCATGAGCGGCTCTGATGCGCACTCTGGTTGGACGATGCGAGGCTGTTGAGGCTGGTAACCGTTTGGCGGAGCTTCTGTTTTCGAGGGCGGCAACCATCACCAACAGCAGACGACGCTGACAAGTTCTTGAATGCGGTGGTTCAAGCCGCCGCGTTTATCATGAAATTGAGGCTGTTGTATTTCCACAACGCGTTTTTCGGCCGCAAGTGCTGCGTCGCCGTAGTCATCTGTGTTTGAGGCTAATTACGCGCTCCATTTTTGTTGTTGTCGTCGTCATACCGCACACAGGTCGTATCGCTCGAGTTGCGTGTGGCGCAACGGCGATCTTTTACAGCTAGCAGGAATGCGGGCGCCAACACGCACAAACGCTTTGCTTTACAATGAAGAAAAGGAATAAAGTGGCAGCGGCATTGCACGCTGCGATACCACGATGCTATCTACTAGTAGCTGAAGGAAATGACTGGTCAGTAATGTTTATAATTGGGTGCTGGTGTATATCGTTGTGCGCGGCTTGCTGACGCTCTCTTTACTTTGCTCTATACAAGTTCGCATTTGCTCTATAACATGTCACAATGAGCTCGACAAGTATGGAAGTAATTGAAGTTTCAGCCTAGAAGGAAATGTTTAGTATGTGTGATGTATTCATTAAATCTGGCATTAAATGTATGTGTATGTCAAGTAGTCATGCATAATATGAGAGGTGCTATAGCTTGTTTTTAAAAGCATGCAAATATGAAGCGTAATGTGTGTTTGCATTTCATGCAAGACACCTTGTTGCTGTCGAAAACACATGTCTACACTTTTTGTTGGTGTACGTAAAAAATGACAGCACAAACATTGCTGTTATTTTAACTCATCTGAAGGTTTCACAATTTATTTGCTACAACCCATTCACTTCTACATTCCTGTTGCTCACCTCATCACCTTTTCCCTTTGGTAATATGGTTCATTACATACCCCGGCACAGCCTCAATGCTACATGGACTGCCCCGCCGTGGTAGTCTAGTGGCTAAGGTACTCGGCTGCTGACCCGCAGGTCGCGGGTTCGAATCCCGGCTGCGCCGGCTGCATTTCCGATGGAGGTGGAAATGTTGTAGGCCCGTGTACTCAGATTTGGGTGCACGTTAAAGAACACCAGGTGGTCAAAATTTCCGAAGCCCTCCACTACGGCGTCTCTCATAATCATATGGTGGTTTTGGGACGTTAAACCCCACAAATCAATGCTACATGGACTAACATGATGTCATAACCAGGTTTTCATTTCAGAATATTGGGTTTCTCCACCCACTTGAATGTTCTGTGGATGATGTGTGACAAACTTTAGGTGCTTCAGCTCCCTTTTCACCCGCTTGAGTGATTGTTAGCAGGAAATCTTCCGTTTGGCTATGTTCACAGCAGTCCAGTGAAAGGCATGTTTGAATGAAATGCATTTTTCGGACGCCAATGAAACCACGAATCTCGTTAACTGACACATATTTGTGCTTACTCTAAGGTAAACCTTCTTCCTCATCACTCAATATCTTAGTCTCTTCTGGGGATATAGGAACTGTACATGAATGCAGAAGATCCCGCATTATGTACAACAGCGATTCAGTTCATGATTCAGCACATGATTCCACTCAATGGTTCGGATTTTATAGCCCGCTGTCTCCTTTACAACGAGATCCGAAGAAGGCGGTGGTAAGCACTCTCGCCACAAATCGGGTGACGAAATCTCAATGGTCCAATGGGAGCATGAGCGCGCCACACAATGACGCCCCCGGCCCCCGCCTTGAAGGCGCCGCATGGCGATGAGGTAGAGTCTGGAGAGGGAAGGTTGAGCTCCTCCGGGGAGATGGCCGCCAACCCGAACGTAATCAGTGGTCCATGCTGCTTTCAGCTTCAGGCAGTCCAAATGGTCGATCCTGGGGACGGCTTCTTCAACGTCTTCCCACGCTTCAGGACTGACGGCGCTTTTGTGACGATTTCGCGTCGGCGACGACAATAGCCGATTCAAGAGGTTGACCTAATGAGATCCGCCACAATGGCGCCGTCCCCCCCCCCCCCCCCCGCTGTTCGAGCCTGGTCAACAAAAGGCTTGTCTCGCGAATCTTTCGTTGAGATCCGACTGCTTCCTGGAACCTATACAGGACAGCGTCTTGCATACTGGGCGTCGATCGTGTAGAAAGCCTCCCTAGTAGACCGGCTTGTGCACAATGGCGTCTGCCCAGACGAATCGCCGGGGCAAACGTAACAGTGTGTGCGTGCGTGCACGTGTGTGTGGTCACGGGCATAAAATGCGATGGCGCTATGTCATTTCGTGTACGTGTCACTGTGAAACAGAAGAGAGGACAAGGAAGTGAAGAACGATGACGAGGTCGTGATCAAGGTGGCCGGATCGGCTTGACGCCCAGTGTTCCCATAGACAGAAGTTCAGTGTTGTTCCTAATAACACGACTGTACATTGCTCTTGTAAAGCCCGTCACTGACAGTGATGTTCCGACCCGCGTCGAAGAAAATCTATCATTTCTAACAGTATTTATTGAGGCTACCGAGCAAACAAGTGAATACTCATCACAAAACAAGAAAAAAGAAGTGGAAACAATGTATTATCCCTTTGTTAAAAATATTTCAGTTATGATAACAACGTCACCTAAATGTGAAAGTGAGTTTATTATTTTGTATATAGTTATAGCAAAAATTAGCGTGACTATGAAGGAAAGCATACCTGGTTTTTAACACTGTCGCCAGAAAAGTCTCCATTTTTTTGAAGGCACGTTTGCAACGGAATGATCAATTCTACCTGTTGATTCCCACAACGAATGTTGGACGTCAACACTCAACCATATATGGCTTGTTTACGCGCACGTCTATAGTCGCGCGTATAAAGTAGGAATGCAAAATCTGTCCCATACATTGACCTAGTTAGCGGGGTTAAAGTTGCTGCAATGAACCTTCACTCCCCTTAATGAAGAAACCCTGCCCACGATTGATTGATATGTGGGGTTTGACGTCCCAAAACCACCATATGATTATGAGAGACGCCGTAGTGGAGGGCTGCGAAAATTTTGACCATTTGGGATTCTTTAACGTGTACCCAAATCTGAGCACACGGGTGTATACAACATTTCCGCCTCCATCGGAAATGCAGCCGCCGCAGCCGGGATTCGATCCCGCAACCTGCGGGTCAGCAGCCGAGTACCTTAGCCACTAGACCACCGCGGCGGGGCAACCTGCACACGCCTGTACCCTGAAGTTGTGTCATCGACAAACTACGCTATTAGTGAACCACAAATGCGCGTTGGGGAACCTCATGATTCCTAAAATATTTATATTTGCTGGGAAAATGCAAAGCTAAAAAATGCGAAGAGTGACTGGTAAAGTCGCAAGTCACTCAACGAAAATAAAACCCAAATTTGATCAATATAAGCTGAACTGGCAACTGTGCATGGTTTCGCTGATGATCAGATTACCGAAGGCTGACGGCATTTATTACCGCTCTCGGTTTACGATGCGCCTTCTTTGAACTTGCTTAGCTTTCTGGACCCAAGTCAGCCTAATAAAGAGCTAAGTCTCTACTAGAGTGACGGCCGGCTTTGTCGTATAGTCACCACCAACTGAAAAAGTTTACAGCACATCCACGGAGTCAATGATGATAAAAGAGGCGAAGTGTCTGTCCGTCCATGTAGGTGCGTCTGTGTAACAGACAGCTGGACGGACAGGTGGATAGACGGACGGACAAACGCTTCGCCCCACTCATCATCATTGATTCCGTAGATATGTGGTGAATTACTTATTATAACAGCGCCATTATTTCTCTTTAATCGTCAACTATATAAAACCATAAACGCCATTTGGTGATATTTCCAATGGATGGATGGATGGATATGGCTGTACCGTTTAGATCGGGCGGTGGCTTGCGCCACCAAGCCGTAATACTTAATGAACCAAAAAGTAGATTTTTCTTCTTTAATAAGTCAGTTTGAGGATTCGTACTTTGCAGTGAAGAGTTTAGTTTTCACTCGTGCCTTGACTTTAGCCACCAATCAGATGACCTCCTTCTAGTTAGGTCTACCCGCTTAAAGTCTATTTTGCCCTCCCGGTCCCTAAACCACAGTGCTTTGAAAAACTCTGCACCATCATCCTGAACTATAGGGTGAAGCCCTTTACAGAACATTATTAAGTGTTCGGCAGTTTCTTCTTCCTCTCCACACGCACTGCATACTGTGTCTACCCCTTCGTATTTGGCCTGATATGTCTTGGTTCGCCATACTTTCGTCCTGGCCTCAAACAGTAGAGAACTACCCCGAGTATTATCATAGATCCTTTCCCTTGAAATTTCCTGGTTAAAAGTTTGATAGATCTCTAGTGCGGATTTCTTAATCATGCCCATTCTCCACATGTCAGTCTCCATTTCCTTAACTTTCTTCTTAACCGATAGTTCTTTTTGATTTGACCACCAGCTGTTTTCTATGTATTTACCAGTCAATTTCCTGGTTGTCTTCCTCCATTTTGTGTCGACATTCTTCATGTACAAGTAGCTGAAAACCTTCCTAGCCCAACACTCCTTCCCCATTTATCTCAATCCGCTTCTCAAATTTTATCTTGCTGCTAGCTTCCCTGCCCTCAAATCATGTCCATCTCATATCACCTTGTACTCCCTGATTTGGTGTATTCCCGTGAGCTCCTAAAGCAAGCCTACCTATTCCACATTGCTTAATTTCTAATCTTGCTTGAACTTCTGATCTCATGCACAAGACCACATTGCCGAACGTCAGCCCAGGAACCATGACCCATTTCCATATTCCTCTCACAACATCATACCTATCGTAATTCCACAGTGCCCTATTTTTCATGACTGCTGCATTCCTGTTACCTTTAGTCGTCACGTATATTTCGTGTTCCCTCAGGTACTCGGTCCAACTGCTTATCCATACGCTCAGATATTTGTATTTATCTGTTATCTCTAGCGTGACCTCCTGTATTCTAAGCTCACTACCTTCGTTGTCATTGAAAATCATGACTGCTGATTTTTCCTTACAGAATCTAAAATCTAAACCTATCTCCCTCATTACCGCAGATGTCCATCCATCTCTGCAAATCTTCCTTGTTGTTGGCCATTAGCACTATATCATCCGCGTACATTAACGCTGGTAGTGCCTGATCAATAGGTTTTCCTTGTTTGACTAAAAAGAGGTTGAAGCCCAGTCCACTTCCCTCTAATTTGGCCTCTAATCCTTGTAGGTACATCATGAATAATAAGGGTGACAGGGTACACCCCTGCCTAAGCCCCCGTTTTACCTCTGCAGGCTTGGATGCCTGTTTTTCCCACTTTAGAACTACCTTGTTACCTTTATAGATATCCTTTAAAAGATTAGTGACTATATGTTCCACGCCTAGCGTGTCCAGTATTCCCCACAATTCCTCTCGAACCACGCTATCGTACGCTTCCTTGATATCCATAATGCTAGCCACAGGGGCCTGTGTTCCTTTCCTGCTATTTCGATGCACTGCGTCAGTGAGAACAGATTGTCTTCCAACCTCCTGTGTTTCCAAAACCCATTCTGCAGTTCCCTCAGCACCCCCTCATCCTCTATCCATGCCTGCAGTCTATCCTTTATAATCTGCATCTCCAGCCTGTAGACCAGTGATGTCACTGTTATAGGACGGTAGTTGTTTATGTCAGCTTTGTCCCCCTTTCCTTCATAGATCATGCTCATCCTGCTAAGTTTCCATCCATTGGGAACTTCACCATTGATTATTATTTTGCTAACTGCCTCTCTCAAAGCCTGCTTAGACTTCGGACCTAATGCCTTTATCAGCATAATTGGAACGCCATCTGGGCCTGTTGATGTACTACTAGGAACCCTTTTCTCAGCCCTTTCCCACTCTCGTTGTGAAAATGGAGCCATTGCACCACTTGATTGGTCCTTGTCTATTGCGGTGCATAAAGTACTTCTTTGTTGAAATTTTTCTGTCACCTTTGTTCTTATATATTCAATAGCTTCGTCCCCTTCTAGCCTGGCACCTTGGGCTGTAGTTATAAAACTCTGCTCAAGGCTCGTCTCATTTCTTAGGGAGTTTAGAAGGTTCCAAAATTTCGCAGCTGCCTTTCTATTTTTTTTCGTACTTCTGCCAGCCACTGAGCTCCCTTTCTTCTAATCTTTTCATTGATCAGAAGGGATGCATCCCTTCTACAGCTTAGAAAGGTTTCCCATTTTCTTTCAACATCATCTGTCGGTTCACCCCGCTGCTTAGCATGTCTGTGTTCCCTAGAGGCTTCCTGATGCTTAGCTATGGCTCTCTTAACTTCCTCATTCCACTAACTTTTGGGTTTGTGTCTTCTTTTCTGGGGTGACTTGTCACGCGTCTTAGCAAGCTCTAGCTCAAAGAGTCTAATTAGATTCGTGTACGTCCACACTGTCTTACTATCCTCCGTGATTACTTTCTCAATTTGTTTAGTGGCTATTGAATTTGCCTTTCTGGATAAAAATTTTCCTGTAGTTGTTCATCTTGTCTCCTTCTCACTCTCACTGCTCTTCCAAAACTTAGCTTGATACGTTTGTGATCACTACCCAGACTTCTGGAGCCACCTTCATCTATGTGCATTCCCCTGAGCTTATCATACATCCTATGTGACATCAGTGCATAATCTATCGTCGACTGCAGCCTTCCTACCTCCCATGTTATTTGCCCTCCACACTTCTCGGTACTGTTGCAAATGATCAAATGAAGCCTTTCACACATATCCATGATCATTTTGCCTGTCGGGTCGGTATACCCATCTATATCTTCTATGTGCGCATTCATGTCTCCTAGTATAATTATCTCGCACTCTCTTCCTAACTCCTGAATGTCCTTTGATATTCCTGAATGTCCTTTGATATATTGCCTGGTTTTCCTCTCTGGCCTTTGCTCCCGTCCACAAGTACACGGAACCAAGGAGTGTCATTTGACCTGCCACTTTCCCTTTTAGCCATAAGTGTTCCTTGCACTCCTGCTTGACCCTTTGCCAGTCTGTACTTTTATTAATGAATGCCTCAATACCACCCCCTTTCTGCTGCCTTCTGTTCTATTACAATATTCCCACGCGTAGTCCAGATTGTTCGGAGGTTGTTCCTGTCCATGAGATGTGTTTCTACAAAACCGTATACCATCGGCCTCTCTTCCCTTAGCTGTTCTTCTATTTCTTTCCACTTCAGCCGGTTCCTACCACCCTGCATGTTAATATACCCTATGTCTGAATTGGCTCGGCGCTCGTGGATACGTCTATTTATGCCCCGGACTCTACCTATCTTAGGTATTGGTGCCACTTTGGAATCGTATCTGTCCATACCACTTGTCGAAGAGTCTCCCTGGTTGTTGTCCTCATTAGTAGCTATCCTGCACCCCGAAGGGCCCGCTTGCCTCCCAAAAAAGCTACTGGGCGTCCTGCAAGTCGCCAACCCACCTCATGACCTAGCCGCCCGTTGAAGTGAATTCTGTCTCGTTGAAAACCACCCCACCTATGCACCTCTCTCTTATTTTCACCACCTCAAAGCCTTTCTCTCGACTCATCCACCATATCTCTTGGTTTGCGTTGACAACCGCTCTTTGCAGGTTGCGATCACGCACCGGTACCTCCGGTATCGTGCATATCACTTCCTGTACGTTAGGAGAAGTGGCGCGCTTGTCATCGACGCCTTTCGCCAGTGTGGTTGCTAGTCCTTCTGTACCTTCATTTGAGACATCGTTTAAACCGCCTGAAATTATCACGAGGTTTCGTCTATCAGCTGTAGTTTTGAGTTTTGCGCTCGCTTGCCTCATGACTGCTTCAAGCTTGCGTCCTGGGAACGCCCCTACTGCAACCCTCTTGTCACCTCTTACCCTCTCTTTGATGGCTTCTGTGCATCGATTTAAATTCGAGTTCCCAGCGATTATCACATGCTGTGACTTTTCAGCTGGAGCGTCCTGCACCTGGGTGCTACTTGCACCTGTGACGCCGGCTGCTTTGTCCCCTCCCAGCCCCACCACTACCTCGCTGAAGCTGGGCCTTGCGACAATTGAACCACCTGAACCTTTTTTTTCGAAACTTGCTTGCTCTTCCTTCTTCACCGTTCTGGTTGCCGGTTCTTTACTGTTCTCTCCATAGGCCGCTTCTTTGTTCATCTTCGCTAGTGCTTCCTCAGCGGACTTCAGTCTTTCTCCCATTGCCCTCGTCTTCTCTTGCTCTGTCGCCAATGCAGTCTCGAGCTCGGCGATTCTGATCAGCAGTTCACTCTGGGCAACCATCATTTTCTACATTTTTTCCTCGACCTCACATTGCCTACACTTCGCGTCAGCCTCTTCTCCATCCGCTTCTAGGCTTGGGTCCACTTTCAAACCCAATACACATCGTGAACACTTTACAGTCTTTTTAACCATGTCTTTCTGACACCAATTGTCCCTATACTCGATAATTACAAAACTCGAGCCCTGCACTACGAAAAAAAAGAAAGTCTAAGCTCTACTACAAAATCTTGCGTGTTCAATGTACGCGCACCTCCCCCATGGGGTAACAAAAGAAAAAAACAAAAAATTTCAAACACACATAATAAATACTTGGTGACTGGCCCCCGAAAAAGCCGTACCATAAAATAAGTGCTACGAAGATTTCAACCGCTGCCTTATAATTATGAAGACAAGCTCAAAACATGCACAAACACTTATCTGCGCAGTCGATCCGGAGCGCTCAAAAACACGTCCATCCTCCGTGACAGCCCGAACTGCTCTGTTAACACATATACATATAACGATACATATTGGATGGATGGATGGATGGATGGATGGATGGATGGATGGATGGATGGATGGATGGATGGATGGATGGATGGATGGATGGATGGATGGATGGATGAATGGATGGATATGGCTGTACCCTTTAGATCAGGCGGTGGCTAGTGCCACCAAGACATAATACTTAATGAACTCAAAACTATATTTATTTATTTTTTCCTTAAAAAAGTGAGTTTGAGGACTCGTACTTTGCAGTGAAGAGTTTAATTTGCATTCGTGCCTTGACTTTAGCCACCAATCAGATAACCTCCTTCTAGTTAAGTCTACTTGCTTAAAGTCTATTTTGCCCTCCCGGTCCCTAAGCCCCAGTGCTTTGAAAAACTCTGCGCCATCATCCTGAACTATAGGGTGAAGCCCTTTACAGAACATTATCAAGTGTTCGGCAGTTTATTCTTCCTCTCCACAGGCACTGCATACGGTGTCTACCCCTTCGTATTTAACCCGATATGTCTTGGTTCGCAATACTTTCGTCCTTGCCTCAAACAGTAGAGAACTACCCCGAGTATTATCATAGATCCTTTCCTTGGCAATTTCCTGCTTAAAAGTTCGATAGATCTCCAGTGCGGACTTCTTAATCATGCCCATTTTCCACATGTCAGTCTCCGTTTCCTTCACTTTCTTCTTAACCGATAGTTCTTTTTGGTTTGGCCACCTGCTGTTTTCTAAGTATTTACCAGTCAACTTCCTGGTTCGCTTCCTCCATTTTGTATCGACATTCTTCATGTACAAGTAGCTGAAAACCTTCCTAGCCCAATGCTCCTCCCCCATTTTTCTCAATCGCTTCTCAAATTTTATCTTGCTGCTAGCTTCCCTGCCCTCAAAAGATGTCCATCCCATATCACCTTGTACTCCCTGATTTGGTGTATTCCCGTGAGCTCCTAAAGCAAGCCTACCTATTCCACGTTGCTTAATTTCTAATCGTGCTTGAACTTCTGATCTCATGCACAAGACCGCATTGCCGAACGTCAGCCCAGGAACCATGACCCCTTTCCATATTCCTCTCACAACATCATACCTATTGTAATTCCACAGTGCCCTATTTTTCATCACTGCTGCATTCCTGTTACCTTTAGTCGTCACGTATATTTCGTGTTCCCTCAGGTACTCGGTTCCATTGCTTATCCATACGCCCAGATATTTGTATCTATCTGTTATTTCTAGCGTGACGTCCTGTATCCTAAGCTCACTACCTTCGTTGTCATTGAAAGTCATGACTGCTGATTTTTCCTTACTGAATCTAAAATCTAACCTATCTCCCTCATTACCGCAGATGTCAATCAATCTCTGCAAATCTTCCTTGTTGTTGGCCATTAGCACTATATCATCTGCGTACATTAATGCTGGTAGTGCCTGATCAATAAGTTTTCCTTGTTTGACTAAAGAAAGGTTGAAGCCCAGCCCACTTCCCTATAATTTTGCCTCTAATCCTTATAGGTACATCATGAATAATAAGGGTGACAGAGGGCACCCCTGCCTAAGCTCCCGTTTTACCTCTGCAGGCTTGGATACCTGTTTTTCCCACTTTATAAGTACCTTGTTACTTTAATAGATACCCTTTAAAAGATTAGTGACTACATGTTCCACGCCTAGTGTGTCCAGTATTTCCCCACAATTCCTCTTGAACCACGCTATTGTACGCTCCCTTGATATCCAAGAATGCTAGCCACAGGGGCCTGTGTTCCTTTTCTGCTATTTCGATGCACTGCGTCAGTGAGAACAGATTGTCTTCCAACCTCCTGTGTTTCTGAAACACATTCTGCCGTTGCTCTAGCACCCCTTCATCTTCTATCCATGCCTGCAGTCTTTCCTTTATAATCTGCATCGCCAGCCTGTAGACCACTGATGTCACTGTTATAGGACGGTAGTTGTTTATGTCAGCTTTGTCCCCCTTTTCTATACAGATCCTTTATAGATTTTATGGCACTGTCTGTATAATAACATATACAGACAGTGCCATCTAGTGAGCAATTCTTAAAGCTAGAAGTGGCTACTACAACATACTATTACAGAGGAAAAAACGACCCACAACTTAAGGAGTGTCGCCCCTAAAACGTTAGGTCTGTGCCGTTCCCGAGGTGCGCCACGTTCTCTGGACGGTATAGGAAGAATGATTGCAGGTGTGTTAGTATATACAGATTTTTAACGGCGGAAGATTGGGAGAATATGAAAAGTAGTTGCAGTTTTATGCGCTCTACGTATACACAATGCGGTACAAAAATATTGCCACGACGTCTAACGTCCGTCCTTGGTTGTGATTAACCTATTGTGGCAGCTGGTTTGGACACAGCCTGGGGTGAATCCTTATCGAAGATGGCATCTCAAATGGGCGCCGGCGGGTGGAGCAAGAGAGACAGTCACTTTTTACGTAAGCCACCCGTCTTCCGCACGTGTTTATTTCAATATCGGTAAGTTATTTCAACGTTCACAAAAAGAAATGAGCCAACAACGTCGTGAGCAAAATTTCTTCAACATTTGCTTTTATTCCACGGAGTTCGTTTTGCGGCGGTTTACACCACCAGAGCAGTCAAGTGTGCAAGTTAACAGATATATCTACTGAGCTGGCGGGGCTGACGGAATAAAACATTCCCCGACGAAGCTGTCATTATGGTGACTCGGTGCACACTCTTCGTTGTCGTAGCAACCGCTGAACTCGGGATGCACAGATCCTGACCTTGGGCCCGAGAATTCCTGTTGGGTGGTCGCAGTCACGGAGGCCTCGTTGAACGCGTCTCGTGGCCTTCCAGTGGTGGGAACTTGAGAAGTTGAATGAGCGGTTGCCAGTGATGACGCGGCTGCTCCGATATGAGACTTCTGTTGCGTCGCGCTGAAAATGGTGAACACCCTGCACAACGAAGCACCGCAACATCTCGGTTACTGCTCAGTTGAATCTACGTTCAGCCTATGCCGAAGCTATCATGAAAAGCGGATTAGTTGTCAACCTAAGGAACCATGTCAGACACCCTTTTATACTCCAGAGAAGGTGTCTTTTGGCAAGTCTTTGAATTTAGTCGGATGCTACTGAAAAAGTTCCAAGACGCCCAGGCTGACAAAGCGTGGCCGCACCTCCGGAATGGTCCTGGTCGTGCTCTCGGCAATGTTCTCCGAAGGAATGCAGCCCGACTCGTGACGTCAGCCTGTTATACCCAAAACCAACAAAAGTTATATTTCATGCATATTGTGCGTGAAATATTGCTCAATGACAGCCCTGGATACATTACTTAGGAGACATGATAATTTCTGTGAATTTAACACATAAAACAAAGAAATGAATATAATCACAGTTAATTTCAAGCGCCTGTTTCAGAAACGAATTAGCTGCGTATACCGAGTTTGGTACATTTCAAGCTAGCGAAACAGCGGTGAGCGCATCATGAGCGTAGCATGTAATCATGTTGTTACAAGGCACGCATCTCATGTTTATATTGTTTACACCAGTATCGTACCTTTATCATCCATTCACGTCCAATATTACCAAGTTTGGTATAAGAGAAGCTAGCAAAACGGCCGCCAGCGCATCATGAGCGTGCCACGTAGGTAGTCATGTTGTTACATGACACGCATGTCATGATTTTCATGTTAGGGTCTGTCGCTTGTGTTCGCAATGCAAGCATGTCATACAATACCAGTTTTCCAACATGCCATGTGAACGAAACCACCACAAGAGCTGCAGGACCATGAAATGTAAATCATGACATTCATGACATACATGTCATGATTTTCATGTTATGACTAATCAAATGTTCTTCATACAGTCATGCTATGTCATACCAGGTTTGGTATAGATACCATTATCGAAACTGCCAGGAGAGCTAAATGTGACAGACAGACATATATATATATATATATATATATATATATATATATATATATATATATATATATATATATATATATATATATATATATATATATATATATATTGCCACAGCTCGACTATCGCAGAAGACGCGTACCACAATTCGCGTTCGTAAAAGCCGTCAAGCAAGTAGCAAGAAAGCCGCGCCATGGAACGCCTTCCTGCATGCGCCACGATGCTACGCCATGGGACTGGCACGAGACTCGAGGGGCAGAAGAGGAGGCCGACGAAGTTAGAGTCAGCGGCACAGACTTTTTTGGCTGACCATTTTTAGCTTCGAGTTTACGGGCACAAGTTCGCCCTAAATAAAGAGTTTATATCGTACCAGGTGCTATATTTATTCTTAACAATCTGGTGAAGGTGCTGGGTATGATTCCAAGCCCACCACAGGCAAGGAGAAGCCCAGATCCCAGAAGATTGGAGCCAGCAGAATTGACATCTTGACATGAAAAAAGGTTGTCGCCTCACATTCCACCTGTACGTACACGAAAACGTCTTCGACATAGCCATTCCGCGCTCGTTACTAAAAGGAGCTATAGCTGACGCGATCTAAGCGTGCGAAACATAGCAGTCTGGATTTGTTTTACAGGTTTACTAAAGATCCCGTAGCGCGGAGCCTCTGGGAGTGGGCAGTTCGCCGCGAGAAGTAGAATGCGAAAGACTGAGATCACTTCGCTCTGTGCACTTCGCGCCAGAGTGCTTTGACCACCTCTTTGACATTGAAGGCAAGCATGTGAAATGGGGTTATGAAGTGGCGTTGAAGGCACTTCAACGTGAAGAAGGGCTGTGGCTTGGAAACAAACTTACGAAAGTTCACGGCCAATGCGAAAAGCAAGAAAATGAAGGTATGATATGCTGTACAACTGATCGGGTGCCTCAGTTGCCGACGCTTTGGACTTCTGCGAACAAAAGATAAAGCTGCCGCAATTTAAGGGTGCCAGCCCAAGATCTACGTTTATTACAACTTTTGGTGGCTTGTTTGACATCTTAAACTCCAGAAACCCGCTGGCAAGGTCGTACAAAGCGCCCCTTCGGCAGGGGAACGAAGTATTCTGGAAGTCGTTTGTTTTTTTTTTTTTTTGCGGAGACTCGAGCGTGCATAAACGGGCAGTGACAGAAGGACTGAAAAAAAAAAAAAAACGGATTTATTGGTTTTTGGATACGCATGGCAAGCACGGAAAGAATGTTTGACAGACTTGTCAGCCAGGGTCAGCTGAAATACTTACTGACACAAAAACTCTGTCAAGACTATGCCGAAAACTTCTTTGAATCAATACGTGGATGAGGCGGCCATAACAACAACCCAACAGCTTCGCAGTTTATGGCTGCATACAAGCGCATATTGGTTCAGACGGAAGTCACGTTTTCAAGTTCTAGACACTGCTCCCAAGATGTTCTCTCCGTATTGAATGCAACGACTCCTGCAGCCACGGTAGATCCAGAAGCAATCTCACTGACATGCGCAAGGCCCCAGTCCTGCAGCCCGACGACCACAACAATACGCATCGCATTGACTAGCCCGAAAGCTTTTCTGGTTTTGTCGGTTCCGTGGTGCCATACATAGAGGGCTTCATTGTTCGAAAGGTCGAACTGCAACTACCTGCGAAGAGTGCATAGCAGTTATGCACTCAGATGAGCTGACACCTTTAATTAAATGTAAGAGGCGAGGTGGTCTTGTTTCACCATCGCGAGATGTTATTATCCCCTGTAAAGAAGTCGAGGACTGAGGCGGCTACAGGCTGAATGTGATTCCATCACAACTGGTGAAGTCAAGAGCAAAACACCTCATCCGGAAAGTTCTATGAGCTTCCTCCGAGAATAACTGGTTGCATAAACTAGAGCAGCACGTCATAGACTTTGATACGCTTGATAATCAGGTTTACAGTTTGTGAAGGCAAATCGCCGAACAATACGTAAAAGTTAGGATACAACACATGACGAAGGAAAAAAAAACAAGATTCGGTCAAAAGTAAGGTGGGACCACTTTTGACAAGGGCAATAATTTTCAACCACCAGCAGGGCACCTATGTTTTCGATGATGTGTTTGCTTTAGGCATCGCTTTTTGATGCATATGCACTTTAATTGAGTTCTCTACATGCCACTTGGCTGCTTACAAGTCGCAGTAAACATTTACAACCAGAATTACTTGTTTTAGTTGCTTTATAAACACACGAGTCAGTTCACCCGCAGCGCGATGAAGCATAAATTTGCAGCGCTCGGCTCTTTTCTACCACTGGCAACATGGCCACCGCACGCTCGGCGTGGCTTCACTCTCTCCCGTAGCGGCGCATAGGCGGCTTCCACTCCAGCAAGTTTTATGTATCCTCCTTGGAATCACCGTGACGAGCCGCCACAAAAACAAAAAAGAATTCTATAAAAACGGTTTAAAAAACACCCGTCCCGTAAAAAAAAGGCGCCACGGAAGATCGAACGTGCAACCTGCGGATTTCCATTCGAAGAAGCTAACCACTGCGCCACACCAACATAACGTTCACTGAGTGTTAAATACTATATATATATATATATATATATATATATATATATATATATATATATATATATATATATATATATATATATATATATATATATATTGCAGGCATGGTGGTTGAGTGGCCTTAGCGTTGCATATAGTCCAGTAGATCCTCCGTGAGCGGTCACAACGTGGTTTATTTCGACGTTTCGACCAAGAGTCTGGCCTTCATCAGGATTAAAGGTAGGTAGGTAGGTATAAACTTTATTTTTCCTTTGTAAAGGAAAGGTGCAATGGAAGAGAGATGAGGAGAGATTGCTACGCTCGATAGTCCTCCGCAACCCTCTCTGCCCAACCCAGGATGGCCTCCTGGACGTCGGGTTTCAAGCTGCGCATGGCAGCCTCCCACTGCTCCTCATTACTAATTAGTTTTCGAAGGGACGGTGGAGGGGGGTGCTTAGGGCACCCCCACATGATATGATTAAGATTTGCTTTCTGTGCGGAGCAATATTTACAGGAGGAGGACGGGTAAAGAGAAGGGTACATGAGGTGAAGAATGTAAGGAGAAGGAAAGGTGTGAGTCTGCAGCTGTCGCCACAGTACTTCGCGCCTTCGTATGGATTTCGACATTAGCGGCGGTAAGGATAAACGACCAAGGCGGTAGTGACTACAGATGTCGTGAAATGTTAAAAGGCGATCCCGCGCAGCAAACGGTGCCGTTGTCGAAACGGGGCCTGGCTCTTCCAGCGCCTGCGCCCGGAACGTAAATCCTCGGGCGCTGGCGTGAGCCGCCTCGTTACCGGCAAGGCCCGCGTGCGCGGGAGTCCATATTAAAGCCGTGTCTTGTTGCGGGGGATGGGCCAAAAGGAGGGAGAGGGCTGTTTTGGACACCCTACCCGCTCCAAAATTGTAGATGGCAGTTTTTGAATCACTAATAATAAGTGAATAATTTGGAACTGTAAGGGCCAGAGCTATGGCTGCTTCTTCCGCCTCCTCAGAAGAGGAAGCAGAAATAGAAGCAGCAGCAGATATCTGACCTAGCGAATTCACAACTGAGAGGGCGAAAAAAGGACGGGTACTGTATTCGGCAGCGTCAACGTAGAGCACTTCTTTAGAAGTAGAAAATCGTTTTTCGAGAGTTTTTGCACGCTGTCGTCGACGTTGCTCGTGGTGCACAGGGTGCATGTTTTTAGGGAGCGGCGGAATGTGTAGATTCTTGTGTATTTCACGCGGAATAGTGTGTTTGGCGTTAGTGGTTGGAGTTGGCCTGATACTGAGGGTATCGAGTATGTATCTTCCGGTCTGTGTGTTGGAAAGACGAGCATATTGTGAAGTTAAGTGTGCTTCAATAAGTTCAGTTAAGGTGTTCAATGTGCCTGTCTCCATGAGCCGTGCGGTGGACGTTCGAATGGGGACTCCGAGAGCGAATTTGTAGATTTTGCGTAACAAAGTGTCTACGTTATTTTGTTCTCTTCTCAGAAGGAACAGATAAGGGAGAGAATAAGTCACTTTATTGAGGACGAAGGCTTGGATGAGGCGGAGGAGCTCTGCCTCTCGTAGCCCGCCATGCTTATTAGATATCCTGCCTATAAGGCGTAGAGTGTGGTCCACAGTTGTTTGAAGTGCTTTAATGGTGTGTGTGTTTAGTCGATTTCGTTGTATGTGTAGTCCAAGCACCCTGAGTCTGTCAACTTTAGGCACGGGTGTATTGTTCAGTGTTATTTGTATATCAGAGATGTGCTTTTCAGAGCCCCGATGGGCAGGAAGGAGGAGCAGTTCAGATTTAGTGGGTGAACAGGTCAGATTCATGTTACCCGCACAAACCACCACCCTGTCAGCAGCAGTCTGCAGAGTTTCCTGAATGTGACCATCGGAGCTGCCTGTCATCCAGAGGGTAATATCATCTGCATAAAGTGAAAATTTGAGATCTGATATGGATCTCAGCGTTCGAGCCAGCGGCATCATCGCGATGTTAAAAAGGAAAGGTGATAACACTGATCCTTGAGGTGTGCCGAAACTCCCCAAGGAGTAAGAACAAGAGTGTTCAGACCCAATGTAAATAGTTGCCGTACGGTTCGAAAGGAACGCAGATATGTAATCATGAATTTTCAACCACCAGCAGGGCACCTATGTTTTTGGTGATGTGTTCGCTTCAGGCATCGCTATTTGATGCATATGCACTTTAATTGAGTTCTCTACATGCCACTTGGCTGCGTACAAGTCGCAATAAACATTTACAACCAGAATTACTTGTTTTAGTTGCTTTATAAACACACGAGGCACTTCACCCGCAGCGCGATGAAGCATAAATTTGCAGCGCTCGGCCCTTTTCTGCCACTGGCGACATGGCCGCCGCACGCTCGGCGTGGCTTCACTCTCTCCCGTAGCGGCGCATAGGCGGCTTCCACTCCAGCAAGTTTTATGTACCCTCCTTGGAATCACCGTGACGAGCCGCCACAAAAAACAAAAAAGAATTCTATAAAAACGGTTTAAAAAACACCCGTCCCGTAAAAAAAAGGCGCCACGGAAGATCGAACGTGCAACCTGCGGATTTCCATTCGAAGAAGCTAACCACTGCGCCACACCAACATAACGTTCACTGAGTGTTAAATACTATATATATATATATATATATATATATATATATATATATATATATATATATATATATATATATATATATATATATATATATTGCAGGCATGGTGGTTGAGTGGCCTTAGCGTTGCATATAGTCCAGTAGATCCTCCGTGATGAGCGGTCACAACGTGGTTTATTTCGACGTTTCGACCTAGAGTCTGGCCTTCATCAGGATTAAAGGTACAGTTTGTTGGTGCTCAGCTTTATACAATCTCAAATCAGAGAGAAAGTCAAGAAGAAAAAGACAACAAAAAAAAGAAAAAAGAAAAGAATGAAAACACACACACACACACACACATATATATATATATATATATATATATATATATATATATATATATATATATATATATATATATGCCGCTAAATTTGGCGGAAAAGTTGTCTTCTGTAGTTGTGGCTTCTCCGTAAGAGTTTGGTGCTATCCGCGGTGCATTTCGCGAGTGCATGAGCGACACTGGCCGTTTTTATTAACGGAATGAACCGAGCCTAGCAGAAGTCGAGCGTGGTGCTGCCGTGCAATTAAGAGGCCGTTTTAATTCCGTTTTAATAACGGAATGGACCGCGCATTACAGAATTCGTTTTATTTGCGGAATGTACCGCGTCTAGCAGAAGTCGAGCGCGGCGCTGCCGCGCAATTAAGAGGCCGTTTTAATTAACGGTAACCGCGCATTACAGAATTCATTTTATTTACGGAATGAACCGAGCCTAGCAGAACTCTAGGCGCGTTCTCTTGCTCTGTGTGAGCAGCTGTGCGATTAAGATATCGCGTCTCAGTATTAGGGATGACGGGGAAAACTGAATAGAGTCGCAGGAGGTGGAAGGGGGGCGGATCACCGTCGAGAGCAGTCGCACCTCACTTCGGCTCCGCCAATTTTCGGCCCTCGCGCCGGTCCTTTCGACCCTATCCGGATAATTTCTTCACGGGTGGCTGGAGCACATTGTCTGGTTTTCTTCGACACCCACTTTATTGCGAAACTCGCCCGGGGTGGCCCGGGAGAGCTTTCGAAAGCCTTCGACCACGCCGTGCACCGACCTAGGCCTCTTAGGCTTAGCTCGAGTGCGGCCGCCTGCACATCAGCTGACAGACGGAGCGACCGCCCGGCCGCCCGCCGCTGCCCCGTCGCCCATCTCCTAGCTGTCCACCGCTATGGAGTATATTGTCGAAGGACAGGACGTGTCCCCCGAGGAACTCTCGGACGAATCCTGGCAGTCGCCAGGCCTCCGCGCCCAAGAGCAACGCCGCGCAGCCTTGCGCCTTGCCACCGCCGCAGCTAAGCCCACCACCACGCCGGCTTCTCTGCCCTCGTCGAAGCGGGTAAATACATCGCCTCCGCAGCACCGCCGCCGCGCTCCGCTCCCTCGTCTCCCGGCGGACACGATTCACATCGTCGGCCGCCCAAAAAGCCCCGTAGAACTCACCAAGCTACAGCCTTGGCACTTGTACACCGCCTTGCTGCAAGCAGCGTTCCTGCAAGACCTCCCGCCCGCATCTCGCGACACGGTGCGGATCCACCCCGTCAACAACACTTTTACGCTCAGCGTCGCGGACTCGGCTCGTGCACAAGCATACCTCCGCATCACCTCCCTCACGGTTTCCGGCAACACTTTCACCGTCCACCTTTACGCCCCACCGCCAGACGATGCCCTCAGGGGCATACTGTACCACGCCTTCGACGACTTCACGGACCAAGCCATCCTTGAAGACCTTCAGGCAAGCAATCCTACCCTCTCTGTTGTGGGCGGCCGCCGCATGGGCAAGGCCCCTCACATCTTGGTCACCCTCATGGAGCCGAAACTACCGCGGTGGATCTTCTACCACGGTGTCCAGCTTCGCCTCCTTCCGTTCCGCAACAAGGTGGAAGCCTGCTACAATTGCCGCTCGACCGGCCACCGGACCGACGTGTGCCCCAAGCCGCGGCAGGAGCGGTGCCATCGGTGCGGCGCTGCTCACCCCACACCGCCCGAAGGATCGCCACCCACTTGCAACCCCCGCTGCATCGTCTGCAATGGGAATCACTCCACGTACAGTTCCAACTGTAAACACCGCTACGTGCAGCGCCCTCAACGCCAGAAGGCCCCGGTACCTGACACACACCCCTCGCCACAACAGCCTGTTCCGCCCGCAGCGGTAGTGCGCTCTTCCCAGCAAGCAGCAAGTGGTCCCTCACCAGCTCCACCGCCCAAGTCGGTTACTGCCTCTCCGCCCCCCGTACCAGCGGTGCCTAAACCCGCATCACAGCCCATGAATTCGACATGGCCCCGCGGCGCCCCCGGCTTGCCCTCGGAGCCGCAGGTTGTTGCACTGCAGCAAGAAAACGCCTCCCTCCGACAGCAGGTCACTGCACAAAGCGCTCAAATTGCAGCTCAGAAGACCCAAATTGATTCCCTCCAAGCGAAACTGCAAGCTCTTGAAGAGAAGCTGGAATCAGCCATCACAGTGAAATCCTCTCTGCCCTCTACCATTTGCTCCTCCTCCGACATGGACGTTCAGACTCCCGAAGGATGCACTGGCAAGCGCCGTCGACCCAACACTCCCCTTGAATCTCTTCACCTTTCTGAAGAGGTCCAGGTATCCATCAAGACGGCCTTGGTGGATCTTGAAAAGCGGTTGGATAGCCGCTTCAACTCCGTCCACCAGCTTCTCACTGCACAGCACGAAGCTCTAAATTCCCTGCGCACAGACTTCGCCGCCTACCCCCCCGCCACGTCCTTCCAATCTCTACAGTCAACAGTTGATAGCCTACAAACTGCCATGCTTGGAAGCATCCGAGCAAAGCCACCCCTCCATGCCCGCACCACCACCTCCTCCGGCGCCGCCCGAACCTCGCAAACACCGGCCGAGGCAACATCTTCCGCTGTTAAAAATGGCTGACCGATCCATCGTCACCATTTGGCAGTGGAACTGCCGTGGTTTTCGTCCCAAGCGTAACCACCTCCTTCTCCACCTACAACAACTAGACCCCTCGGACGCGCCTGATATCATCGTACTACAGGAAACTCACGCCGACGTCTCCCTCTCGGGTTACGTCGCCTACAACCAAGTAACTCACCATCCTCTGCCCCATCCCGTGACGGCCGTCCTCACCCGGCGGACGCTCGCTGTCAATCGACACGATCTACCCTTCCCTGCAGTCCATCACGTCTTTCTCGAGACACTACCTCAGCAACGTGAACAGCCCTCTCTGTTTATTCTCAACGTGTACAACCCCCCTCGCTCCACTGAAGACGCGTCTCTCCTAGCCTTGCTCCGTGCCGCTGCAGCGAAAGCAGCCAAATCACCCCTTCTTATTCTCGGCGACTTCAACGTCAAGCATCCGGACTGGGGTTACTCGAAGGCAGATGGCCCCGGAAGGAGGCTGTGGCAGCTCGCTCACGATCTCAACCTTTCCCTGCTCACCGACCCCACGCAACCAACGCGCATCGGCAACAGTGTGTGCCGCGATACCACCCCGGACCTCAGCTTCTGCCGCAGCGTGCCCGACGCGCGCTGGTATAACACGCATCAGTCCCTCGGCAGTGACCACTATGTCCTCACCATTCAAGTTCTCACCTCCCCCAGCAAGCCGCGCCCACACACGGCCCGCTATACAGACTGGGACGCTTTCCGAGAACGCCGGTTGCACTCCGCCACTTCCAACATCGAGGACCTCTCGACGTGGACCGACCAGCTGCTAGCGGACCTCGACGCAGTCACCGCCTCGATCCCCACCACGAAGGACTATCCGGCAACTGACGCCCGTCTTGCCCACCTGTGGGCCGCCCGCGCCGGCCTTTGCAACCGTTGGCAGAAGCAACGTCACAACCGTCGCTTACGCCGCCGCATTGCGCACCTCGATCGTACGATCGAGCAACACACCACCGCGCTCGCCCGCCAACAGTGGGAGCAGCTCTGCTCGGGTCTCTCTGGTCAGTTGGGCTGCAAACAGTCCTGGCATCTCCTCCGCCACCTCCTCGACCCTGCTTCTGCCAAGTTGGTCGCTCGGCAGCAGTTACAACGAGTGGTCCGGGCTTACCCCGGCGACACTCCGTCGCTGATGGCAGACCTGTCCGCCAAATACCTTCAGCTTCTGCCTCCTGGCACACCTCCTCCCCCTCTCGCGTCCTACTCTGGGGCCCCCAACCCAGTACTGGACGCCGATATCACGGAAGCGGAGGTCTACGCGGCATTACAGAAGCTCCGCACCACTTCCGCCCCCGGCCCAGATCGCATCCCCAACAAGCTCCTCCGAAACCTCGACGCCCCTTCGGCTGCTACCCTCACTTCGTTCCTCAACGAGTGCTGGCGCTCCGGCAACCTCCCCCAATCATGGAAACACGCTCGCGTGGCTTTCATCCCCAAGCCGGGCAAGAAACTCACAATCGAGAATCTCAGGCCCATTTCACTCACCTCGTGCGTCGGCAAGCTTCTAGAACATGTCGTTCTCGCTCGCTTGCAAACGTACACGGACGCACACCATCTCCTTCCCCACACCATGCTTGGTTTCCGCCCCCACCTATCCACGCAAGATGTCCTCTTACAACTCCACCATGATCTCCTCGACCCACCCACATTTTCAGACACAAAGGCTCTCCTTAGCCTGGACCTTCACAAGGCGTTCGACCACGTCTCCCATTCGGCTATCCTTGCCGAACTCGCAGCCCTCAATCCCGGCACCCGCACCTACAACTACATTCGCGCGTTCCTCACCGCCCGCACGGCCGAAATCATCATAGGGGACCTCCCGTCTCCCACGTACGAGCTTGGCCCTCGTGGCACCCCTCAGGGCGCCGTCTTGTCGCCTTTTCTATTCAATCTTGTCCTCCGCTCGCTTCCTGGCAAGCTGGACCGTATCCCCGGTCTTAAACACACCCTGTACGCGGACGATATTGCTCTCTGGGTCACGTCGGGCTCTGACGGCCATATCGAGCAGACGTTGCAACGCGCAACCGACGTCGTCACGTCCCACGTGCACGCGGCCGGTCTTACTTGCTCAGCGGCCAAATCGGCCCTTCTTCTCATGCGGCCTCCCGACCGGCGTCGCTACAAAACTCCCCACCCCACCATCACGGTTCATGCCAACTCTACTCCTGTCCCCGTCGTTTCGCATCTCCGCGTGCTCGGGCTGATCCTACAGTCCAACCGCCATAATACACACACCATAGACAAGCTCTCGCTCTCGGTGCAGCAGACCGCACGTATGCTCGCCCGTGTCCGTGCGCGGCGTGAGGGCATGCGAGAACACGATCTACTTCGCCTTGTCGACGCGTTCGTCGTTTCCCGCCTCACGTACGGCCTTCCTTATACACGTCTCCTAAAATCGGAACGCGATAAAATTGACGTCCTCATCCGCCGGGCATACAAGACTGCCCTCGGCCTTCCCCCCAACACGTCCACCGATCGTCTTCTCCGTTTGGGTGTACACAACACGCTCGACGAGTTGATTGAGGCTCACCGCTCCGCTCAAGTGCAACGCCTTTACCGTTCGCCGACCGGTCGCCACATCCTTTCCTCCATCGGCCACGACACCTCCTCCCACCCTCCGGATCTGGTCTCATTACCCCATGCTATTCGAGCGGCGTTCTACATCAAGCCGCTACCTAAGAATATGCTGGCGGGCCACCACGACGCTCGCCGCCAAGCCCGTGCCGCCATGCTTCAAGCAAAGTACGCCGACCACCCGGCCGTCGCCTACGTAGATGCGGCCCGATACAATGCACGCAGGGACGCCTTCGTAGTCGTTTCCGTATCGCCCTCCTCAGCTCCTTTGGGGCCGACCATCACGGCTGGCACCGTCAGAACGCCTTACGCCGTCGAGGCGGAGGAAGTGGCCATTGCTTTGGCCGCGACCTCGGCTGACGCAAGCGTCATAATCAGCGACTCGAAACAAGCCATCTCGAATTTCGCGCGAGGTCTCGTCTCGCCTACCACCTTACGGCTACTTCGGCCCCTACTGCAGCAAGATGAGCAGTGCCGCATAGAACTGATCTGGGTCCCCGCCCACTCGGGTCACCCCGGCAACGAGACAGCTCACCAACGCGCTCGAGGATTCGTCGACCGAGCGGTGGGCCACTCAGAGTCGGACGCCCTGGTGCCGGAGCCCCTGGTCACCTACCACGACATCACTCAGCATTATCGCCTCGAGCGATATTTCTATTCACATCCTCACAGCAGCCTTCCCAAGCGGTCCGAGATCGCCTGGCGTCGCCTACAGACCCGCACCTTCCCGTGCCCCCTCGTGTTTTCATACATACACCCAGGTGCCATCGATCCACGCTGCTGCCTGTGCGGCAACGTTGCCTCGTTGAACCACATCCTCTGGGGCTGCCCGGAGGATCCCCCGCCCGCCGACCTCCTTTGCTCACCCCCCACCGAGGGACAATGGGAGGCCCTTCTCTCCAGCAACGACATAGACATCCAGACACGGGTCCTGAAACGAGCGGAAGAAGTCATCGAGAAGCACAGCCTGGCAGCCTTCGTGGCTTAGCCTCCTTTACCCCTCACCCCTTCGACTAATAAAGTTGTTACTCACTCGCAGGAGGTGATGCGCTGCCCCCCTGCCCCTTTACTTTTCTTTTTTTTCTTTCTCAGCTGATCGTGTCGCATCGACCGCGCGCTACGACGGGGGACGCTACGCTTCCCCTAGCTGTGTCAGCACAAGACATATTGTTCGGACTCGTGTATACATGTGATGAATAAGCGTTCCAAGGCTGTTTAATCGGGGTATGTCGGATATGCTACAGCTATGTACGCCTGGAAGGCTGCTTTATCGAAGCAGATAGAGTGAATTAAGCGCGACTTGCGCGTTCCTGTAAATGGGACCCGGCCGACGAGCCACCGTCGCTTACAGGGCCCCACCCACAATAAGCACTAACTACCAAAATTCCAATTAATTATTGTGTATTGTTTCTCAGCTCAAGTGCTTAGTATACAACAATAAGAATAAAATGACATAATAAACATAATAATGACAATAATAATAATACAATATAATGACAACATAAACAAAAGAATAAAATGACAATATGTCTCACTTCGCACTAATCACAATTAAACTGGATACCAGCGAGAAATCACCTCCATTAATCGAAGAAAAGGGTCTTTCACGTTGGGCCGTGCGTTAATTGATCTCCACCAAAGCCAGGCGAGGTGAGACGGCATAAGTGAGGTAGTCGTCTTGTTGCTGTTGCGAACGAAACGGCGCTTGGCCTTTTGCCATTCACTTTCACTCCTTTGCGTGTTCGCGCCTGTCGTAGGATCATCGATGTTGACACTGTGGTTCACGGTGTGCCAGTCCAACTTTAGCGTTGTTCCGTTGGCATCCACAAGTCTGGGTATGCACTGGTACGCGGCCCACTCGTCGCTGTACACCGTCGTCCCGGGAAGAATGAGCTGGCGGTCGAAGCGATGGCGCAGGCGACAGTCCGATTTCACGAAGAAAGGCCTCTTCCGTGACAGGGTACCTTATGATGTCGGTGATTTCGACAATGCTGAGGTCTATCCGTGGCGTGGCCATGAAGAGACGCTTCCTGAACTGGTAACAGTGTAGCTTGCAAGGCTAACGTTACGGCATTTTATAAGGGTCATGAGGTGAATGAGGAATAGAGCGCTCTAACGTTGACAGGGCGCCTACGTGATGCGGCATCAGCGGGGAAAGAGGGGGTGGGTCACGGCGCCGACGTGGCGCGAGCATCTGCGGAGAAAGAGTGGATGGGCAACGGCCCTAGCGCCACGCGAGCACCTGCGGAGAAAGACGGGATGGCCAAAGACGCCTGGAATAAAAAAACATGAAAAAACCTTTTTGGACTTCTAACGTTGGTTGACATGGCGTCGACCCGACGCAAGTGTCTGCGGAGAAAGAGGGGGTGGGTCACGGCGCCGACGCGACGCGAGCATATGTGTGAAAATACGGGATAGGCGAAGACGCCTCGAATCATACAACACCTAGGTCACGTACTCCACTTCGGTGCCCCTCCTTCTCCACCTCTACGGTGACTTGAGCGGGAGTGCGAATGACGTTACGTGATGCTACGTGATGTGACCCACGTATCACGTAAACAGTACACCACCCAGGGCATGTACTCCACCTCGGGGCTTTGGGCGTCGAGACATGGCCAAACTTCTCACGTAAACCTCTTAAATTTCCTTATTTGGTGCTCCCTATCTCGGTCACAATCCCTAAGCTTTAGGATCGTGATCCTTATGAAATGCCGTAAGATTAGTTGTGCAAAGTACATAGTCACCATCTCAGGAGCCGTCGCGTTATTGGACTGTCGAAGACGTGATCGCTTCGAGCGGCAGTTCGACCTGCAGACAGTCGGAAACAGCACAGAAGCGGCCGCCGACATCCGAATGATGGGGAATTCGCAAGGACCTCGGCTTAATTATGGTGACCCAGGATGCAGTAAGTCGTCACGTACAATCACCCCGGCAAAAAAAAAACGAGCAGACCCACACTTCAGGTACAATGGTTGCAGGAAACACCTAGCTGTCCCAGCTCCGCCGGACACTCACGATGCAGGGTAGACAGGGGCAAGGCTCCTTTTTTTTGCCTCTCGAGACGTACTTGGTCGTTGCACGTCTCAACGTGAAAGACCCTTTCCTTCGAATAATGGAGGTGATCGCTCGCCGATATCCCGTTTAGGGATCCCTGGCATATCGTGAGAGATCAGCGTGTAGTGTGACATATTATGCCATTTTATTCTTATGTACCCAACTTATTGTTTTATACTGCGCTCTTGAGCTGAGAGACAATTTGTGCTTATTGTGGGTGGGGCCCTGTAAGCTACGGTGGCTCGTCGGCCGGGTCACATTTGCAGGTACGTGCAAGTCGCGCTTAATTCGCTCCATCTGCTTCGATAAAGCAGCCTTCCAGGCGTACATAGCTGTGGCATATCCGACATACCCCGATTAAACAGCCTTGGAACGCTTATTCTTCACATGTATACACGAGTCCGAACGATATGTCTTGTGCTGACACAGCTAGGTAGGGAGCCTACATGAATGGCCGTTTTTAGGGTGGAGACATCTTAAGTGCCTTCAAGAAACTCAGCCAAAACCAGCGGGCAACGGGGCACGCTGTTGCCAGCTTCCACCAAATTCAGCATAGTTTTCTGTGCGCCGCCATTTTGGAGACAGCCGCCGCTCCCTCCAGCTACGCGAAGTACGGCGCAACAAAAAGGAGCCTGGGCTTTTGACAGCGGCGGTTCTCAGGGTCATGTAAGCGACCCAGTTCTCAAAGTGAGCGCACGAAGAAATTCGCAGCCCACACACACAAATACTTGCGACATAATACTGAGGTTACGCTGACACGAACGCAAGCGTGGCAACAGCTCAGACCAGCGAGCGCGTCTCCGTACGAACGCGCGGACGCGTCCCGTTTGTGGGCTTCCTACTCGCAATGCGTGGACGCAGCAACGACAACTTCGCTTATCTACTCATTCGCATCCAGGCATTCTAAGGCTTTACCGGCAGCGTTTAACACGCTACCGTAACGTTCGACGCCGTATTATTGAGAACTAAACGCAACCGGGCGTAGACGCAGTGCGGGCACCAAGATGGGGCGACAGCGCGGCGTTGCTGGCTGGCAGCATTGTGCTTTGGCGGGTGGCGGCATGTAGTGGGTCAAAGGCTGACATCACCCTAAACACGGCCGTTCATGTAGGCTCCCTAGGGAGATGCTCTAGGTGCCGACCAGTGCGGACGCGCGAAGATCGGCTCCTGCTTTCAAGAATGCTTTCCTGTGGTATTCACGAACTTGTCGGCGAGTTTTTAGTCCCATCGTATGCCTAAGTTCTCAAGAAATCAGCAGATACCACCTTTGTGCTGGTGAGTGGACTTTTAAACCATTTTTGGGACATTTTTACACGGCAACGCCACCGGAGGATTTAAGCCTAACCAAGGAGGCGATTGTCGCCGATGCGCCGGCCCGACGCCTACGCGACTCAACGCTCTGCGCGTTCCAGGATCTGCAACTGAGAATGAAATACCAAGTAGATGGAGAGGACACCTCTCCAGGGGATTGCACGGAAGACATGGGTTGGAAGGAAGCCGAAACGAGACGCTCAAGGAATAAGCAAGCCGCGGTTAGCGTTCCTGCTGCCAAGGGTTCGACCAAGGCTGGCGTTGCAGGAGACGCTAGCGCCAGTCGTAGTAGGTATGATACCAAGCATACAATCGTGCGAGCTGGACGCATGCCGACACTACCTAAGGACTTAAGCAAAATTGTGCTACGACCACGTGGAGGATTAAATATCTCGAGAATTGGCACTGGAGCCGTGGCAGACGTGATAGTACTGGCGGCCAGCATCAAAGAGGAAGAGGCCATGCAGGACATCATCTGTTCCAACTTGCAGCAGAACATTATGGTGGCAAGCACTCCGGACCAAGACAGAGCTTCGACATACCTCAAGGTCAAGCAAATTGACATTGGAGGCAAAGTTTTCGAGGTTAGCGCGTACGCCGCGGCACCCCACGATACTTGTAAAGGAGTGATTCGCGGCATCCCCGTAAGCGATACTCAGGACATTTTGACCCGAAAGATTGTGAACGCGAACAACCCGCTCGCGCTGCAGGCCAAGAGAATCAAGAACACCGGGACAATCATCATAGCGTTCGAAGGACACAAGGTGCCCAGATTCGTGAGATATGGACCTTCACTTTTGCAGTGCTCCCTTTACCGCAAGAACATCGATATTTGTTACGTCTGTGGAAAGCTGGGACATCGGTCTGACGTCTGTCCGAACCCAGCTGAAACAATCTGCAGAGGCTGCGAGATCAAGAACCCAGATAGCCTGCACCAGTGCAATCAAAGATGCAGGCTGTGCGACGGTCACCATCCCACGGCAGACAAGGAGTGCAAGAACAGGTTCTTAGTGTCATACGTCGTCAGACGCAGACGTTGGGAAAGATCGCGAGCAGCCGCAGAAGCCCGGGACGCATCAATCACATCGAGTCCAGACATCAACGACAAGGAGCTTATTCCTGCCTACGGGACCCAGAGCATCCACACTACACAAGAACAGGAAAGGCGGCCCCACTCCAGGGGGAGGTCGCGTTCCAGAAGAGGTTCTAGACCCAAGGTCCGCTCCCAATCACGGGGGCGCTCGAGTTCTCAAGGTCACAATTAGGGTCGTGATCAGCCTGGGCGGCACCCGAATGGCCAGCTGCCTGGCGTTCAGTTCGAGATCACGGCTTCACACCCGGGGAGGACGCCTGCAGTTACTTCGAAAGGCAGCTGGGCTGAGCGAGTGCGCAACGGCGGGGCAGAGGTGATGACAGGTAAGCTGCCAGAGCATACTAGAATTGCACAACTAGAGCAAGAAAACGCGAGACTTACAAAATCGAATGAGAGGCTATCAGCTGAGTTAAAGAAAATAAAAATTATTCTCACTAAGCTAACCAGCGCGCAATCTTCACAGCCAATGCCTCAGCCAGTTGATGTCCCTGTGGCTGAAAACATGGGGGACTCGAGAACCACGAAAAAGAGGGCAGTCATGGCAGAACACATAGAAGCCAACCAAACGACCATGTCAGATATGAAAGAGGTGTTTGACACGCTCAGCAAAGTAGTAGCCAATCTTAGCGAGCAGATGGGTAGGCTACAATCAAGCGTGGCGGCACTGGAAGAGCTTATGACTTTGCGCATTACAAAGGTCGAGGCATATCTGCACAACACAGCAAGGCCTCCTCATGCACCAAGCTCACCCCTTCGGCCACCAAAACTAGTGGTTCCAAACCTGTCGACAGGTGCAGCATCAGGCTCTGGCCGCCCATGTAATAACTATGATGGCAGCGCTACGTGAAGCATTTCGTATCTGGCAATGGAACTGTAGAGGTTACCTTAGAAAGAAGGCAACCCTGCAGCAGTATATCAGGAGCAGCCAAAAAAGCCTCATAATATATTATTACAAGAGACCCTTTCACCGCAAGCAACGTTGCCTGGATTCCGGCCTGTAATAGGGGATACTGAAGGAAGGGGAGTCTGCACCTTCGTATGCAACAAACTAACGCACGTAACCCACGACTTCAAGATAGAAGCAGGCCGGTTGGAACACGTCTTGGTAGAGATCGTGCCGGGTACCAGCAACCGTCAGAGCATTTTTATTCTCAATATATACAGCAGTCCAAAGGAACAAAAGCAAGGGTTCAAGACTGTTGTAAAGAAAGCTGTTAATATCGCCGGGGAATGTCCACTCGTCATAGCAGGTGATTTCAACGCCCCTCATAATACATGGGGTTACAAGTACAACACTGGGAAAGGAAATCTACTTCGGCAAAGTGCCAGTGAACTTGATCTCACCCTAATCACAGACCCCAGCCTACCAACAAGGCTTGGTACATCTTGCTGCAGGGATTCCACCCTGGACCTTACATTTGTAAGGAACATCAAGAAGGCCCAGTGTATGAACCTTGCTGTAGGCCTAGGGAGTGACCACTGCATTCTTGCCACTACCTTCCACACAAGATGCATTGGGGCTATCCACACAAGATGCATTGAAGCTTATCAAACACCAGGTCATTGACAATGAAACCAGAGACCTGAGAGCCATTCTGTGCCTAGATCTAGAAAAAGCGTTTGACAACATCCACCACTCATTCATACTCGAAGCAATTTCCAAGCTTGGTCTAGGGAAAGCCTTCTATGACTACGCATGGTCCTTTCTTACAGATCAGAAAGCCTTAATGAAGATTGCAGATATCGAGACCGCAGCAATCGAACTAGAAGCAAGGGGCACGCCACAAGGGGCAGTGATTTCACCAATGCTGTTCAACATTGCCATGATTGGACTGTCAAAGAAATTATCGAGCATTGAAGGATTGAAGCACAGCATCTACGCAGATGACATTACCATCTGGTGGATAGGTGGAAGCGAGGGGCAGATTGAGAGCGCTCTGCAAGAGGCGATTGACACCGTAGAAGACTACCTTCGCCCTTCCGGGCTCAAGTGCTCCTCGAGTAAGTCAGAACTTTTGCTTTATTGGACTGCACGCCGGGGACCGAAGCCCAGGGGATGGAAGCCGTTAAACCAGATAGACATCCACCTCTGTACAAATCAAGGGGATGCCATCCAGAGGGTCGACTCCATCAAAGTACTGGGAATGCTGATAGAGTCTACCGGCGCCAACAGCAAATCTATAGCCAAGTTAACTCGGAAAACAGACAGTGCGGTGCACCTCATACGCAGAGTGGCCAAGAAAAGAAATCGGATCAAGGAAGACAACCTCATCAGGTTGATGCATGCGTTTGTTCTAAGTCACTTCACATACGAGGCAGTGATGCACAACTGGTCAGGAGCAGAGTCCGAGACACTGAATGTGCTCCTCAGGAAAGTTATCAAGAAGGTCCTGGGCCTACCCATACATACCAGCACAGAGCGTCTGCTTGAGCTTGGCATACACAACACGCTCGAAGAAATAGCAGAAGCCCAAGAGAGAGCACAGTTTGCAAGGTTATCTACTACAAGGTCGGGGAGAATAATCCTGCAGGAGCTGGGCCAACACCCAATAGCAATTAGACGCAATTACAATGACATCCCTGACAACATCAGGGAGACTATCACGGTATCTCCTATACCGAGAAACATGCATCCAGAACACAACGTCGGGAGAAGAGTAGCGAAGGCCAGGACTATACTTCGTCAAGTCTCAAACGAGGAACGAGGGGTCGTATTTGTTGACGCGGCTTCCTACGCCAATGGGAAAGCGTTTGTGGCAATGGTGGTCGATGGGGCTGGCCACGTCGTCAACTCAGCGACGGTCAAGACGAAAGACCCAATAATTGCGGAACAGGTGGTCATCGCCTTAGCACTCAAGATGGATAACATTGAAGTCGTCTACAGTGATTCCATGGCAGCACTACGGGCGTTCGCCAAGGGGACGGTCTCTGAACAAACTCTGAGAATACTGCAAGGCAAGAACAGAACGCATCATCTTCTGAGTTGGTTCCCAGCTCACCTTGGGCAAATCAACGATTCCCCTCCCAATCTCAATGAAGCAGCACACGAGGCGGCGCGAGAACTCTCCAACCGCGCCTCCCCGGGGATGCGTTCTACCGGTGAAGGGGATAACCGGGATATTCTTACAACATATAACGAGCTCACTAAACATTTCTACCTGTCTAGAAGGATTTTCCCTCCACCTCACAAAAATCTAACCCGGCCCCAAACACTTACATTAAGGCTTTTGCAAACGCGGATGTACCCTACTTTGAAAATTTTACATATCATGTACCCTGACCTATACCCAAGTAATCTTTGTCCACATTGTGGGGAAATAGCTTCATTAGAACACATGCTCTGGCAGTGCACCAAATTCGCTCATTTATCGCACATCACCTCTGCGAGATGGGAGGCTGCGATCCGCAGCTCGTCCTTGGCAGATCAGCTCTGGGCTGTCCACCAAGCCCGCGAGGCGGCTGAGGAGCTTGGCATCTCAGACCCCACGTGGGAGCTGCCCGCAACACAGTGATCTGTATTTTGGAGGACCAAATAAAAGTTTATCCAATCCAATCCAATGTAGGCTCCCTACAGCTAGGGGAAGCGCAGCGTCCCCCGTCGTAGCGCGCGGTCGACGCGACACGATCAGCTGAGAGAGGAAAAAAAAGAAAAGTAAGGGGGGAGGGGGGCAGCGCATCACATCCTGCGACTCCATTCAGTTTTCCCCGTAATCCTTAATACTGAGACGCAATATCTTAATCGCACAGCTGCGCACACAGCAAGAGAACGTGCGTCGACTTCTGTAATGGGAGGGTAGTCCGTAAATTAAAACGGCCTCTTAATTGCGCAGCAGCGCCGCGCTCGACTTCTGCTAGGCTCGGTTCATTCCGTTAATTAAAACGACCTCTTAATTGCACGGCAGCACCCCGCTTTACTTCTGCTAGGCTCGGTTCATTCCGGTAATTGAAACGGAATCGAAACGGCCTCTTATTTGCACGGCAGCACCGCGCTAGACTTCTGCTAGGCTCGGTTCATTCCGTTAATTGAAACGGAATTGAAACGGCCTCTTAATTGCACGGCAGCACCGCGCTCGACTTCTGCTAGGCTCGGTTCATTCCGTTAATTGAAACGGAATTGAAACGGCCTCTTAATTGCACGGCAGCACCGCGCTCGACTTTTGCTAGGCTCCGTTCATTTCGGTAATTGAAACGGAATTGAAACGGCCTCTTCATTGCACGGCAGCACCGCACTCGACTTCTGCTAGGCTCGGTTCATTCAGTTAATTGAAACGGAATTGAAACGGCCTCTTCATTGCACGGCAGCACCGCGCTCGACTTTTGCTAGGCTCGGTTTATTTGGTTAATTGAAACGGAATTGAAACGGCCTCCTAATTGCATGGCAGCACTGCGCCCGACTTTTGCTAGGCTCGGTTCCTTCAGTTAATTGTAACGTAATTGAAACGGCCTCTTATTGCACGGCAGCACCGCGCTCGACTTCTGCTAGGCTCGGTTCATTCCGTTAATTGAAACGGAATTGAAACGGCCTCTTAATTGCACGGCAGCACCGCGCTCGACTTTTGCTAGGCTCGGTTCATTTCGTTAATTGAAACGGAATTGAAACGGCCTCTTCATTGCACGGCAGCACCGCGCTCGACTTTGCTAGGCTCGGTTCATTCCGTTAATTGAAACGGAATTGAAACGGCCTCTTCATTGCACGGCAGCACCGCGCTCGACTTTTGCTAGGCTCGGTTCATTCCGTTAATTGAAACGGAATTGAAACGGCCTCTTCATTGCACGGCAGCACCGCGCTCGACTTTTGCTAGGCTCGGTTCATTCGTTAATTGAAACGGAATTGAAACGGCCTCTTAATTGCACGGCAGCACCGCGCTCGACTTTTGCTAGGCTCGGTTCATTTCGTTAATTGAAACGGAATTGAAACGGCCTCTTAATTGCACGGCAGCACCGCGCTCGACTTCTGCTAGGCTCGGTTCATTCCGTTAATTGAAACGGAATTGAAACGGCCTCTTAATTGCACGGCAGCACCGCGCTCGACTTCTGCTAGGCTCGGTTCATTCCGTTAATTGAAACGGAATTGAAACGGCCTCTTCATTGCACGGCAGCACCGCGCTCGACTTTTGCTAGGCTCGGTTCATTTCGTTAATTGAAACGGAATTGAAACGGCCTCTTAATTGCACGGCAGCACCGCGCTCGACTTCTGCTAGGCTCGGTTCATTCCGTTAATTGAAACGGAATTGAAACGGCCTCTTAATTGCACGGCAGCACCGCGCTCGACTTTGCTAGGCTCGGTTCATTTCGTTAATTGAAACGGAATTGAAACGGCCTCTTAATTGCACGGCAGCACCGCGCTCGACTTTTGCTAGGCTCGGTTCATTCCGTTAATTGAAACGGAATTGAAACGGCCTCTTAATTGCACGGCAGCACCGCGCTCGACTTTTGCTAGGCTCGGTTCATTCCGTTAATTGAAACGGAATTGAAACGGCCTCTTAATTGCACGGCAGCACCGCGCTCGACTTTTGCTAGGCTCGGTTCATTCCGTTAATTGAAACGGAATTGAAACGGCCTCTTAATTGCACGGCAGCACCGCGCTCGACTTCTGCTAGGCTCGGTTCATTCCGTTAATTGAAACGGAATTGAAACGGCCTCTTAATTGCACGGCAGCACCGCGCTCGACTTTTGCTAGGCTCGGTTCATTCCGTTAATTGAAACGGAATTGAAACGGCCTCTTAATTGCACGGCAGCACCGCGCTCGACTTTTGCTAGGCTCGGTTCATTCCGTTAATTGAAACGGAATTGAAACGGCCTCTTAATTGCACGGCAGCACCGCGCTCGACTTTGCTAGGCTCGGTTCATTCCGTTAATTGAAACGGAATTGAAACGGCCTCTTAATTGCACGGCAGCACCGCGCTCGACTTTTGCTAGGCTCGGTTCATTTCGTTAATTGAAACGGAATTGAAACGGCCTCTTAATTGCACGGCAGCACCGCGCTCGACTTTTGCTAGGCTCGGTTCATTCCGTTAATTGAAACGGAATTGAAACGGCCTCTTAATTGCACGGCAGCACCGCGCTCGACTTTTGCTAGGCTCGGTTCATTCCGTTAATTGAAACGGAATTGAAACGGCCTCTTAATTGCACGGCAGCACCGCGCTCGACTTTTGCTAGGCTCGGTTCATTCCGTTAATTGAAACGGAATTGAAACGGCCTCTTAATTGCACGGCAGCACCGCGCTCGACTTTTGCTAGGCTCGGTTCATTCCGTTAATTGAAACGGAATTGAAACGGCCTCTTAATTGCACGGCAGCACCGCGCTCGACTTTTGCTAGGCTCGGTTCATTCCGTTAATTGAAACGGAATTGAAACGGCCTCTTAATTGCACGGCAGCACCGCGCTCGACTTTTGCTAGGCTCGGTTCATTCCGTTAATTGAAACGGAATTGAAACGGCCTCTTAATTGCACGGCAGCACCGCGCTCGACTTTTGCTAGGCTCGGTTCATTCCGTTAATTGAAACGGAATTGAAACGGCCTCTTAATTGCACGGCAGCACCGCGCTCGACTTTGCTAGGCTCGGTTCATTTCGTTAATTGAAACGGAATTGAAACGGCCTCTTAATTGCACGGCAGCACCGCGCTCGACTTCTGCTAGGCTCGGTTCATTCCGTTAATTGAAACGGAATTGAAACGGCCTCTTAATTGCACGGCAGCACCGCGCTCGACTTTTGCTAGGCTCGGTTCATTCCGTTAATTGAAACGGAATTGAAACGGCCTCTTAATTGCACGGCAGCACCGCGCTCGACTTTGCTAGGCTCGGTTCATTCCGTTAATTGAAACGGAATTGAAACGGCCTCTTAATTGCACGGCAGCACCGCGCTCGACTTTGCTAGGCTCGGTTCATTTCCGTTAATTGAAACGGAATTGAAACGGCCTCTTAATTGCACGGCAGCACCGCGCTCGACTTTGCTAGGCTCGGTTCATTCCGTTAATTGAAACGGAATTGAAACGGCCTCTTAATTGCACGGCAGCACCGCGCTCGACTTTTGCTAGGCTCGGTTCATTCCGTTAATTGAAACGGAATTGAAACGGCCTCTTAATTGCACGGCAGCACCGCGCTCGACTTTTGCTAGGCTCGGTTCATTCCGTTAATTGAAACGGAATTGAAACGGCCTCTTAATTGCACGGCAGCACCGCGCTCGACTTTTGCTAGGCTCGGTTCATTCCGTTAATTGAAACGGAATTGAAACGGCCTCTTAATTGCACGGCAGCACCGCGCTCGACTTTTGCTAGGCTCGGTTCATTTCGTTAATTGAAACGGAATTGAAACGGCCTCTTAATTGCACGGCAGCACCGCGCTCGACTTCTGCTAGGCTCGGTTCATTCCGTTAATTGAAACGGAATTGAAACGGCCTCTTAATTGCACGGCAGCACCGCGCTCGACTTTTGCTAGGCTCGGTTCATTCCGTTAATTGAAACGGAATTGAAACGGCCTCTTAATTGCACGGCAGCACCGCGCTCGACTTCTGCTAGGCTCGGTTCATTCCGTTAATTGAAACGGAATTGAAACGGCCTCTTAATTGCACGGCAGCACCGCGCTCGACTTTTGCTAGGCTCGGTTCATTCGTTAATTGAAACGGAATTGAAACGGCCTCTTAATTGCACGGCAGCACCGCGCTCGACTTCTGCTAGGCTCGGTTCATTCCGTTAATTGAAACGGAATTGAAACGGCCTCTTAATTGCACGGCAGCACCGCGCTCGACTTTTGCTAGGCTCGGTTCATTCCGTTAATTGAAACGGAATTGAAACGGCCTCTTAATTGCACGGCAGCACCGCGCTCGACTTTTGCTAGGCTCGGTTCATTCCGTTAATTGAAACGGAATTGAAACGGCCTCTTAATTGCACGGCAGCACCGCGCTCGACTTTTGCTAGGCTCGGTTCATTCCGTTAATTGAAACGGAATTGAAACGGCCTCTTAATTGCACGGCAGCACCGCGCTCGACTTCTGCTAGGCTCGGTTCATTCCGTTAATTGAAACGGAATTGAAACGGCCTCTTAATTGCACGGCAGCACCGCGCTCGACTTTTGCTAGGCTCGGTTCATTCCGTTAATTGAAACGGAATTGAAACGGCCTCTTAATTGCACGGCAGCACCGCGCTCGACTTTTGCTAGGCTCGGTTCATTCGTTAATTGAAACGGAATTGAAACGGCCTCTTAATTGCACGGCAGCACCGCGCTCGACTTCTGCTAGGCTCGGTTCATTCCGTTAATTGAAACGGAATTGAAACGGCCTCTTAATTGCACGGCAGCACCGCGCTCGACTTTTGCTAGGCTCGGTTCATTCCGTTAATTGAAACGGAATTGAAACGGCCTCTTAATTGCACGGCAGCACCGCGCTCGACTTTTGCTAGGCTCGGTTCATTTCGTTAATTGAAACGGAATTGAAACGGCCTCTTAATTGCACGGCAGCACCGCGCTCGACTTTTGCTAGGCTCGGTTCATTCCGTTAATTGAAACGGAATTGAAACGGCCTCTTAATTGCACGGCAGCACCGCGCTCGACTTTTGCTAGGCTCGGTTCATTCCGTTAATTGAAACGGAATTGAAACGGCCTCTTAATTGCACGGCAGCACCGCGCTCGACTTCTGCTAGGCTCGGTTCATTCGTTAATTGAAACGGAATTGAAACGGCCTCTTAATTGCACGGCAGCACCGCGCTCGACTTCTGCTAGGCTCGGTTCATTCCGTTAATTGAAACGGAATTGAAACGGCCTCTTAATTGCACGGCAGCACCGCGCTCGACTTTTGCTAGGCTCGGTTCATTCCGTTAATTGAAACGGAATTGAAACGGCCTCTTAATTGCACGGCAGCACCGCGCTCGACTTTTGCTAGGCTCGGTTCATTTCGTTAATTGAAACGGAATTGAAACGGCCTCTTAATTGCACGGCAGCACCGCGCTCGACTTCTGCTAGGCTCGGTTCATTCCGTTAATTGAAACGGAATTGAAACGGCCTCTTAATTGCACGGCAGCACCGCGCTCGACTTTTGCTAGGCTCGGTTCATTCGTTAATTGAAACGGAATTGAAACGGCCTCTTAATTGCACGGCAGCACCGCGCTCGACTTCTGCTAGGCTCGGTTCATTCCGTTAATTGAAACGGAATTGAAACGGCCTCTTAATTGCACGGCAGCACCGCGCTCGACTTTTGCTAGGCTCGGTTCATTCGTTAATTGAAACGGAATTGAAACGGCCTCTTAATTGCACGGCAGCACCGCGCTCGACTTTTGCTAGGCTCGGTTCATTCCGTTAATTGAAACGGAATTGAAACGGCCTCTTAATTGCACGGCAGCACCGCGCTCGACTTCTGCTAGGCTCGGTTCATTCCGTTAATTGAAACGGAATTGAAACGGCCTCTTAATTGCACGGCAGCACCGCGCTCGACTTTGCTAGGCTCGGTTCATTCCGTTAATTGAAACGGAATTGAAACGGCCTCTTAATTGCACGGCAGCACCGCGCTCGACTTTTGCTAGGCTCGGTTCATTCCGTTAATTGAAACGGAATTGAAACGGCCTCTTAATTGCACGGCAGCACCGCGCTCGACTTTTGCTAGGCTCGGTTCATTCCGTTAATTGAAACGGAATTGAAACGGCCTCTTAATTGCACGGCAGCACCGCGCTCGACTTCTGCTAGGCTCGGTTCATTCCGTTAATTGAAACGGAATTGAAACGGCCTCTTAATTGCACGGCAGCACCGCGCTCGACTTTTGCTAGGCTCGGTTCATTCGTTAATTGAAACGGAATTGAAACGGCCTCTTAATTGCACGGCAGCACCGCGCTCGACTTCTGCTAGGCTCGGTTCATTCCGTTAATTGAAACGGAATTGAAACGGCCTCTTAATTGCACGGCAGCACCGCGCTCGACTTCTGCTAGGCTCGGTTCATTCCGTTAATTGAAACGGAATTGAAACGGCCTCTTAATTGCACGGCAGCACCGCGCTCGACTTTTGCTAGGCTCGGTTCATTCCGTTAATTGAAACGGAATTGAAACGGCCTCTTAATTGCACGGCAGCACCGCGCTCGACTTTTGCTAGGCTCGGTTCATTCCGTTAATTGAAACGGAATTGAAACGGCCTCTTAATTGCACGGCAGCACCGCGCTCGACTTTTGCTAGGCTCGGTTCATTCCGTTAATTGAAACGGAATTGAAACGGCCTCTTAATTGCACGGCAGCACCGCGCTCGACTTTTGCTAGGCTCGGTTCATTCCGTTAATTGAAACGGAATTGAAACGGCCTCTTAATTGCACGGCAGCACCGCGCTCGACTTCTGCTAGGCTCGGTTCATTCCGTTAATTGAAACGGAATTGAAACGGCCTCTTCATTGCACGGCAGCACCGCGCTCGACTTTTGCTAGGCTCGGTTCATTTCGTTAATTGAAACGGAATTGAAACGGCCTCTTAATTGCACGGCAGCACCGCGCTCGACTTCTGCTAGGCTCGGTTCATTCCGTTAATTGAAACGGAATTGAAACGGCCTCTTAATTGCACGGCAGCACCGCGCTCGACTTTTGCTAGGCTCGGTTCATTCCGTTAATTGAAACGGAATTGAAACGGCCTCTTAATTGCACGGCAGCACCGCGCTCGACTTCTGCTAGGCTCGGTTCATTCGTTAATTGAAACGGAATTGAAACGGCCTCTTAATTGCACGGCAGCACCGCGCTCGACTTTGCTAGGCTCGGTTCATTCCGTTAATTGAAACGGAATTGAAACGGCCTCTTAATTGCACGGCAGCACCGCGCTCGACTTTTGCTAGGCTCGGTTCATTCGTTAATTGAAACGGAATTGAAACGGCCTCTTAATTGCACGGCAGCACCGCGCTCGACTTTTGCTAGGCTCGGTTCATTCCGTTAATTGAAACGGAATTGAAACGGCCTCTTAATTGCACGGCAGCACCGCGCTCGACTTTTGCTAGGCTCGGTTCATTCCGTTAATTGAAACGGAATTGAAACGGCCTCTTAATTGCACGGCAGCACCGCGCTCGACTTCTGCTAGGCTCGGTTCATTCCGTTAATTGAAACGGAATTGAAACGGCCTCTTAATTGCACGGCAGCACCGCGCTCGACTTTTGCTAGGCTCGGTTCATTCCGTTAATTGAAACGGAATTGAAACGGCCTCTTAATTGCACGGCAGCACCGCGCTCGACTTTTGCTAGGCTCGGTTCATTTCGTTAATTGAAACGGAATTGAAACGGCCTCTTAATTGCACGGCAGCACCGCGCTCGACTTCTGCTAGGCTCGGTTCATTCCGTTAATTGAAACGGAATTGAAACGGCCTCTTAATTGCACGGCAGCACCGCGCTCGACTTTGCTAGGCTCGGTTCATTCCGTTAATTGAAACGGAATTGAAACGGCCTCTTAATTGCACGGCAGCACCGCGCTCGACTTTTGCTAGGCTCGGTTCATTCCGTTAATTGAAACGGAATTGAAACGGCCTCTTAATTGCACGGCAGCACCGCGCTCGACTTTGCTAGGCTCGGTTCATTCCGTTAATTGAAACGGAATTGAAACGGCCTCTTAATTGCACGGCAGCACCGCGCTCGACTTCTGCTAGGCTCGGTTCATTCCGTTAATTGAAACGGAATTGAAACGGCCTCTTAATTGCACGGCAGCACCGCGCTCGACTTTTGCTAGGCTCGGTTCATTCCGTTAATTGAAACGGAATTGAAACGGCCTCTTAATTGCACGGCAGCACCGCGCTCGACTTTGCTAGGCTCGGTTCATTCCGTTAATTGAAACGGAATTGAAACGGCCTCTTAATTGCACGGCAGCACCGCGCTCGACTTTGCTAGGCTCGGTTCATTCCGTTAATTGAAACGGAATTGAAACGGCCTCTTAATTGCACGGCAGCACCGCGCTCGACTTTTGCTAGGCTCGGTTCATTCCGTTAATTGAAACGGAATTGAAACGGCCTCTTAATTGCACGGCAGCACCGCGCTCGACTTTGCTAGGCTCGGTTCATTTCGTTAATTGAAACGGAATTGAAACGGCCTCTTAATTGCACGGCAGCACCGCGCTCGACTTCTGCTAGGCTCGGTTCATTCCGTTAATTGAAACGGAATTGAAACGGCCTCTTAATTGCACGGCAGCACCGCGCTCGACTTTTGCTAGGCTCGGTTCATTCCGTTAATTGAAACGGAATTGAAACGGCCTCTTAATTGCACGGCAGCACCGCGCTCGACTTCTGCTAGGCTCGGTTCATTCCGTTAATTGAAACGGAATTGAAACGGCCTCTTAATTGCACGGCAGCACCGCGCTCGACTTTTGCTAGGCTCGGTTCATTCCGTTAATTGAAACGGAATTGAAACGGCCTCTTAATTGCACGGCAGCACCGCGCTCGACTTTTGCTAGGCTCGGTTCATTCCGTTAATTGAAACGGAATTGAAACGGCCTCTTAATTGCACGGCAGCACCGCGCTCGACTTTGCTAGGCTCGGTTCATTCCGTTAATTGAAACGGAATTGAAACGGCCTCTTAATTGCACGGCAGCACCGCGCTCGACTTTTGCTAGGCTCGGTTCATTCGTTAATTGAAACGGAATTGAAACGGCCTCTTAATTGCACGGCAGCACCGCGCTCGACTTCTGCTAGGCTCGGTTCATTCCGTTAATTGAAACGGAATTGAAACGGCCTCTTAATTGCACGGCAGCACCGCGCTCGACTTTTGCTAGGCTCGGTTCATTCCGTTAATTGAAACGGAATTGAAACGGCCTCTTAATTGCACGGCAGCACCGCGCTCGACTTTGCTAGGCTCGGTTCATTCCGTTAATTGAAACGGAATTGAAACGGCCTCTTAATTGCACGGCAGCACCGCGCTCGACTTTTGCTAGGCTCGGTTCATTCCGTTAATTGAAACGGAATTGAAACGGCCTCTTAATTGCACGGCAGCACCGCGCTCGACTTCTGCTAGGCTCGGTTCATTCCGTTAATTGAAACGGAATTGAAACGGCCTCTTAATTGCACGGCAGCACCGCGCTCGACTTTTGCTAGGCTCGGTTCATTCGTTAATTGAAACGGAATTGAAACGGCCTCTTAATTGCACGGCAGCACCGCGCTCGACTTTTGCTAGGCTCGGTTCATTCCGTTAATTGAAACGGAATTGAAACGGCCTCTTAATTGCACGGCAGCACCGCGCTCGACTTTTGCTAGGCTCGGTTCATTTCGTTAATTGAAACGGAATTGAAACGGCCTCTTAATTGCACGGCAGCACCGCGCTCGACTTTTGCTAGGCTCGGTTCATTCCGTTAATTGAAACGGAATTGAAACGGCCTCTTAATTGCACGGCAGCACCGCGCTCGACTTTTGCTAGGCTCGGTTCATTTCGTTAATTGAAACGGAATTGAAACGGCCTCTTAATTGCACGGCAGCACCGCGCTCGACTTCTGCTAGGCTCGGTTCATTCCGTTAATTGAAACGGAATTGAAACGGCCTCTTAATTGCACGGCAGCACCGCGCTCGACTTTTGCTAGGCTCGGTTCATTCCGTTAATTGAAACGGAATTGAAACGGCCTCTTAATTGCACGGCAGCACCGCGCTCGACTTTTGCTAGGCTCGGTTCATTCCGTTAATTGAAACGGAATTGAAACGGCCTCTTAATTGCACGGCAGCACCGCGCTCGACTTTTGCTAGGCTCGGTTCATTCCGTTAATTGAAACGGAATTGAAACGGCCTCTTAATTGCACGGCAGCACCGCGCTCGACTTTTGCTAGGCTCGGTTCATTCCGTTAATTGAAACGGAATTGAAACGGCCTCTTAATTGCACGGCAGCACCGCGCTCGACTTTTGCTAGGCTCGGTTCATTCCGTTAATTGAAACGGAATTGAAACGGCCTCTTAATTGCACGGCAGCACCGCGCTCGACTTCTGCTAGGCTCGGTTCATTCCGTTAATTGAAACGGAATTGAAACGGCCTCTTAATTGCACGGCAGCACCGCGCTCGACTTTTGCTAGGCTCGGTTCATTCCGTTAATTGAAACGGAATTGAAACGGCCTCTTAATTGCACGGCAGCACCGCGCTCGACTTCTGCTAGGCTCGGTTCATTCCGTTAATTGAAACGGAATTGAAACGGCCTCTTAATTGCACGGCAGCACCGCGCTCGACTTTTGCTAGGCTCGGTTCATTCCGTTAATTGAAACGGAATTGAAACGGCCTCTTAATTGCACGGCAGCACCGCGCTCGACTTTTGCTAGGCTCGGTTCATTTCGTTAATTGAAACGGAATTGAAACGGCCTCTTAATTGCACGGCAGCACCGCGCTCGACTTCTGCTAGGCTCGGTTCATTCCGTTAATTGAAACGGAATTGAAACGGCCTCTTAATTGCACGGCAGCACCGCGCTCGACTTTTGCTAGGCTCGGTTCATTTCGTTAATTGAAACGGAATTGAAACGGCCTCTTAATTGCACGGCAGCACCGCGCTCGACTTTTGCTAGGCTCGGTTCATTCCGTTAATTGAAACGGAATTGAAACGGCCTCTTAATTGCACGGCAGCACCGCGCTCGACTTTTGCTAGGCTCGGTTCATTCCGTTAATTGAAACGGAATTGAAACGGCCTCTTAATTGCACGGCAGCACCGCGCTCGACTTTTGCTAGGCTCGGTTCATTCGTTAATTGAAACGGAATTGAAACGGCCTCTTAATTGCACGGCAGCACCGCGCTCGACTTCTGCTAGGCTCGGTTCATTCCGTTAATTGAAACGGAATTGAAACGGCCTCTTAATTGCACGGCAGCACCGCGCTCGACTTTCTGCTAGGCTCGGTTCATTCCGTTAATTGAAACGGAATTGAAACGGCCTCTTAATTGCACGGCAGCACCGCGCTCGACTTCTGCTAGGCTCGGTTCATTCCGTTAATTGAAACGGAATTGAAACGGCCTCTTAATTGCACGGCAGCACCGCGCTCGACTTTTGCTAGGCTCGGTTCATTCCGTTAATTGAAACGGAATTGAAACGGCCTCTTAATTGCACGGCAGCACCGCGCTCGACTTCTGCTAGGCTCGGTTCATTCCGTTAATTGAAACGGAATTGAAACGGCCTCTTAATTGCACGGCAGCACCGCGCTCGACTTTTGCTAGGCTCGGTTCATTCCGTTAATTGAAACGGAATTGAAACGGCCTCTTAATTGCACGGCAGCACCGCGCTCGACTTTTGCTAGGCTCGGTTCATTCCGTTAATTGAAACGGAATTGAAACGGCCTCTTAATTGCACGGCAGCACCGCGCTCGACTTTTGCTAGGCTCGGTTCATTCCGTTAATTGAAACGGAATTGAAACGGCCTCTTAATTGCACGGCAGCACCGCGCTCGACTTCTGCTAGGCTCGGTTCATTCCGTTAATTGAAACGGAATTGAAACGGCCTCTTAATTGCACGGCAGCACCGCGCTCGACTTCTGCTAGGCTCGGTTCATTCCGTTAATTGAAACGGAATTGAAACGGCCTCTTAATTGCACGGCAGCACCGCGCTCGACTTTTGCTAGGCTCGGTTCATTTCGTTAATTGAAACGGAATTGAAACGGCCTCTTAATTGCACGGCAGCACCGCGCTCGACTTTTGCTAGGCTCGGTTCATTCCGTTAATTGAAACGGAATTGAAACGGCCTCTTAATTGCACGGCAGCACCGCGCTCGACTTCTGCTAGGCTCGGTTCATTCCGTTAATTGAAACGGAATTGAAACGGCCTCTTAATTGCACGGCAGCACCGCGCTCGACTTTTGCTAGGCTCGGTTCATTCCGTTAATTGAAACGGAATTGAAACGGCCTCTTAATTGCACGGCAGCACCGCGCTCGACTTTTGCTAGGCTCGGTTCATTCCGTTAATTGAAACGGAATTGAAACGGCCTCTTAATTGCACGGCAGCACCGCGCTCGACTTTTGCTAGGCTCGGTTCATTCCGTTAATTGAAACGGAATTGAAACGGCCTCTTATTGCACGGCAGCACCGCGCTCGACTTCTGCTAGGCTCGGTTCATTCCAGTTAATTGAAACGGAATTGAAACGGCCTCTTAATTGCACGGCAGCACCGCGCTCGACTTTTGCTAGGCTCGGTTCATTCCGTTAATTGAAACGGAATTGAAACGGCCTCTTAATTGCACGGCAGCACCGCGCTCGACTTTTGCTAGGCTCGGTTCATTCCGTTAATTGAAACGGAATTGAAACGGCCTCTTAATTGCACTGGCAGCACCGCGCTCGACTTCTGCTAGGCTCGGTTCATTCCGTTAATTGAAACGGAATTGAAACGGCCTCTTAATTGCACGGCAGCACCGCGCTCGACTTTTGCTAGGCTCGGTTCATTCCGTTAATTGAAACGGAATTGAAACGGCCTCTTAATTGCATGGCAGCACTGCGCCTCGACTTCTGCTAGGCTCGGTTCATTCCATTAATTGAAACGGAATTGAAACGGCCTCTTAATTGCACGGCAGCACCGCGCTCGACTTTTGCTAGGCTCGGTTCATTCCATTAATTGAAACGGAATTGAAACGGCCTCTTAATTGCACGGCAGCACCGCGCTCGACTTTTGCTAGGCTCGGTTCATTCCGTTAATTGAAACGGAATTGAAACGGCCTCTTAATTGCATGGCAGCACTGCGCCCGACTTTTGCTAGGCTCGGTTCATTTCGTTAATTGAAACGGAATTGAAACGGCCTCTTAATTGCACGGCAGCACCGCGCTCGACTTTTGCTAGGCTCGGTTCATTCCGTTAATTGAAACGGAATTGAAACGGCCTCTTAATTGCACGGCAGCACCGCGCTCGACTTTTGCTAGGCTCGGTTCATTCCGTTAATTGAAACGGAATTGAAACGGCCTCTTAATTGCACGGCAGCACCGCGCTCGACTTCTGCTAGGCTCGGTTCATTCCATTAATTGAAACGGAATTGAAACGGCCTCTTAATTGCACGGCAGCACCGCGCTCGACTTTTGCTAGGCTCGGTTCATTCCATTAATTGAAACGGAATTGAAACGGCCTCTTAATTGCATGGCAGCACTGCGCCCGACTTTTGCTAGGCTCGGTTCATTCGTTAATTGAAACGGAATTGAAACGGCCTCTTAATTGCATGGCAGCACCTGCGCTCGACTTCTGCTAGGCTCGGTTCATTCCAGTTAATTGAAACGGAATTGAAACGGCCTCTTAATTGCACGGCAGCACCGCGCTCGACTTTTGCTAGGCTCGGTTCATTCCGTTAATTGAAACGGAATTGAAACGGCCTCCTTAATTGCACGGCAGCACCGCGCTCGACTTTTGCTAGGCTCGGTTCATTCCGTTAATTGAAACGGAATTGAAACGGCCTCTTAATTGCACGGCAGCACCGCGCTCGACTTTTGCTAGGCTCGGTTCATTCCGTTAATTGAAACGGAATTGAAACGGCCTCTTAATTTGCACGGCAGCACCGCGCTCGACTTCTGCTAGCTCGGTTCATTTCGTTAAATTGAAAACGGAATTGAAACGGCCTCTCATTGCACGGGCAGCACAGCGCGTCGACTTTTGCTAGGGCTATGGTTCATTCCGTTAATTGGTAAACAGGGTGAATTGAACGGCCTCTTATGCACGGCAGCACCGCGCTCGACTTCTGCTAGACTCGGTTCATTTCCGTTAATGAAACGGAATTGAAACGGCCCTCTTAATATGCCACTGGCAGCACTGCGACCCCGACTTTTGCTAGGCTCGGTTCCTTCCTGTTAATTGTTACACGGAATGAACAGGCCTCCTTAATTGCACTGGCAGCACCTGCGCTCGACTTCTGCTAGGCTCGGTTCATTCCAGTTCATTATAACGGAACTGAAACGGCCTCTTCATTGCACTGGCAGCACCTGCCCCTCGACTTTTGCTTAGGCTCAGGTTTATTTCCATTAATTGAAACGGATTGAAACGGACATCTCATTGCATGGCAGCACCGCGCTCGACTTTTGCTAGGCTCGGTTTATTTCGTTAATTGAAACGGAATTGAAACGGCTCTTATT
>WOVY01013708.1:0-25381 GCA_013436015.1 Rhipicephalus annulatus
TGTATGTATGTGTATGTGTCCCCCCGTCTAGCAGTAGACATATTAAGCTAATTCTAGACAAGCAGGAAAGCTAAGAATAATCAGCTGAACCTTCTCATCACGCTCCGTATATTCTGGAATGACTGAGCTAGGCGACTGCCATTTTTTTACTCGTCTTATCGATCTTAAAATAATCTATAGATAATTTTACGGGTGGTTCGAGTACAGCCATATGGGATTTTTATGCTTTGTGTTTTGTAATTTTATAACGGTTAAACAGTGTTAAGGTAGACGCATACGCATTAAAATGGTTTGGTTGATGTATACGATGTTTCATAGCCATATTAATTCACTTCGTGATATACAAAAAAAGACATCTGCCTAACAGCTGAAGATGTCGGTGCCAGAAAGTACTCGGAAAAATAATCTATACACCAGGACACAGTGAGTTTAGTGAGTTGTCGCCATATTTAGAATACGCTTCTGCACTGTCTGACGCAAGCGCGGCGACTTAACTGTCATGTGAGCAGACGTTCCAGAGATCAAACGTGAACTCTCCAACTCGAGACCAGCTGCAGGCTTGTTTCGCGTTTTTGCTTCTCCAAGATATTTGCGCGCTTTTTGTGTGTGTGTGTGCGTGAAACTTGAGAGTCTACGGCACGTGCATTACAGACTGCGAAAGCAGGTACATACTATGTCAATAGACAGAAAGGAGAACAGCGGAAAGCGGGCTTTCGACACAGTCGAACTGCGACATGTCTTGACAGTCGCGAGGCAGAGCTTCTCCTTTAACGGGGCGTCACCGTATAGTGCTAGAATCCTCCTTCTGCTTGCGCTTATGCATTGCACCACATCATTTATCCTTCGCCAGTCATGTCAGCACTCTGGACACGCGGTGAAAAAGTATCAGCTCGAGGAGCATTCGATAGTGGTGGTACAGTGCGCCGGCTGGTACCACAGATCAACTTAGCGACAGTAAAGGCAGGCTTCGCAGTTCGACTGAGTCCAAAGCGACGCCTTTTCACTGCTCACGTTTTTGGCATCGCTGTAATTACGCCGTTACATTTGTACTCATGCGCGTAGTGTGCGCATCATGTGTGGTCGTAGTATGTTCTATTATTGACATGCGACCTGCAAAATAGTACGGAAATTGTTCGGTGCCGCATACTATAGCATACAACATGCAAAATTACTGCTGTAAAGCGAAACAACTGGCGTAAGCGTGAATCACTCAGTAAGTGTACTTACTCGTACACATTTATTTGGCTCGTATACTGATTTTTCCCTGTTTATTGCAACTACCCACTGCAGGCAGAGCTCAGCGTTTTTTTTTTTTTTCGTTGCGGATAGAACCATTGCAATCTGAAAACACCACACTGGCTCAATTGCCACGTCGTGTTTTGATTTCACAAATATTGCTGAGTAATATCTTCATCTTGCACTGATTATTTTCAGATCCAAAGACGACGCAGACGTGGCCAGCGACTTGTAAGCGGGAGCGGCTTAACAGCTGCTTTTTTTCGGATTTAAAAACCCAAAGCTACCGCTTGTCATGTCACTTGGCACAATAGATACACTCCTTAGCAGCTGAGAACAAAATCGTATCTGGGTGCGGAGTATGACACCGGGAGCCTATAGGCGCTGGTGCGAGATAGGCGTGCTCGGTCTATACTCGATAGTGCTAAAAACATCGCTAAAGTAAATCATTTCTTGTTGTCGCGAAGATGTCGTCATCGACATTACGCCCGGACCTTATACTTGACTAGTTAAGGTATTAGATTTCTTTCTCTCGCTCCACGGCTTGCAGCTTTTTTAAATTTTTTTTTCTAAAAAAAACGCCTCTTTCGTGGAACCTCTATCCGATACATCTAAATATTACGCCACAATTTCAGCAGTACTTCCTAAGACGAGCAGAAAATTTCATCTCTCAAAGCGTCTGGCGTCCTTCCGGAAAACACGCGCGAACTTTTAGCATTTTACCACCTGTGACACAAATTCTACCGCTTCTCAAAACTGTTAAAAAAATTTGTACCGTCTAAGTTCAAAGTATCGATAACGCAAAATGTATACTGTTTAATAAATTGTTGTCAAATCCTACTTGCCTTATTTTCTTTTTCTTATTTCAGTTCCTGGTTTGCTTACGTTGAGCTATGATTGACAACACAGTGGAAAGAGCCCCGCGCCTAACTTGAGAAATTCTTCTCCAAGAATGAACAACTCGGATAATAAAGAATTTTTATTGTCGAATAGAGTGAATTCCTCTTGAAGTCGTTCAAGAAAAATGAAGATAAAACTCGGATATTTTGAATTCTTCATGAATATATGATGAGTATCAGAACCAGTGCCTTTGGAAAGTTTCCCAAGTCTCGTTACGTATTAAAGCCTCAACCAGTATTCCTGCAAAGTTAACAAAACTCCTCGTAGAGAGTATATCAAGTCGCCGCCAGCAGCCAAAAACTCCCCGTCAAAAAAGTTATTGATTTATTCATTCCTCGAGGGAAGTAAATTGTTAATACAAAAGACGAAACATCAGTTACCCGGTGCAAATCTCCTCATACCGGTCACAGCCACGCTGTTTGCGATCCGCTACCGATAATAAGACCATTTTTATCAATGACTCTGTGTCGCACGCGAAAGAAACCTCGTACGTTTACCCTATACTGACAAATGTATTGGTTGAGCATGGAAAGAACAGAGACGGCGCCTCTGTTATGTGCTAAAAGAGTACAGTGTCTGTTTGACCAGCTCACGATTATCGTCTGCTCTTTTCGTAATTTTTTTATTGATATGTGAGGTTTAGCGTCCCAAAACCACCATACGATTATGATAGACACCGTTGTGGAGGGCTCCCGAAATTTTGACCACCTGGGAGTCTTTAAGTGCACCCAAATCTGAGCACACGGGCCTACTTATTTCCGCCTCCATCGGAAATGCAGCTGCCACAGCCGGATATCGATCCCGCTTATCGTCATTTTTATCACAGTATGTATGTATGTATGTATGTATGTATGTATGTATGTATGTATGTATGTATGTATGTATGTATGTATGTATGTATGTTGTATGTATGTTGTATGTATGTATGCATGTATGTATGTATGTATGCATGTATAGTTATGTATGTATGTATGTATGTATGTATGTATGTATTATGTATTAATGTATGTAGTATGTATGTAATATGTATACATCTGAATTTGTTTTGTTGGTCGCTTGTTTTTGTTTCTGCTGGCGAAGTTCGAACATTTGCTTAGGAGACGCTGACGTGCGGTCGGTTACGTGGAAGAAAGAAAGACGATGGCATCCTTCAAGCTACTCGTTAGAGCAGTGTTAGGCCAAATGGTGACACGAGTTGGCAGCAGCTTTACAACTTTAACAAATTTCAACGGGCACCCTGTCCGGCTGAAGGATGACGGCTTTCCTGGTTCTCTCTTCTAGGCCGCACACCAGCGTGTTATGAAGCAAATATAATGGTTTGCAGCATCACTAACAGATACTGGACCGTAGCAACAAATGGCAGTTTTAAAGCGCAACATGCATGCACTGAAACACCGTTTGAAATCTCCAGGTCCATTATTCGGGCTAAAGTAAAATGACTTGAGAACTCAACGTTTAGTTGTCGCCAGTAGGTTGGACGACGGTGGTTTGGTTGGCGCACGTGGTTAATTATAACATTGGTCATGAGATTTACTTAGTTATGTAACGTACCCTTAGGGTACAAACGTAAATTGAAGAGGGGAAGGGCGACATTTAACACATATTAATATAATTTGTCATATATTCAAAATACAAATACCGAACAATACATCAACGCATTTAACCCATTTTAGTCACAACGGCAAAAGAAAAATGCGCTGAGTTGATAGTAAAAGCAAGCAAGAGAATATAAGTGTACCAGAAGTGTAAGAAAATTAGCTCTATAAATGCACTGTAAACATGCACAACGTGACCAACACAATGAGCAAAGAAATAAATTGTAAGACGAATGCGGGGTAATAACGTGGGGGTTTCAAGCCATGAACCAGGACGTAATTATGAGGGACCACGGATATGAGTGGTGTGATCCACGAATTTCGGCCATCTGGTGTTCTTCGACGTGCAGTGACATCGCGCAATACACGGGTCTCTACCATTTTGCATCCTTAAAAATGTGCCCGCCTCGGCCGGGAACGAAGCCAAAACCTTCGGTCAAAGGCCGAGCACACAACCCATTATTCCACCGAGCGGAACCGACGAACACATAAGCGAAACAGAAGCATAAGCGTGACAGAAATATATACATAACTTACGAGGCTTGCTATGCAAATAAAAAAAACTGGGTAAGAAAAGAAATGTGAAGTCTTAAGTTGAATACAATACAATAAACAGATTGATTTGGTCTTGCGTAATTAAGGTTTTTTATTGCATCCCATCGTCTTGTGAGCGGAGATATGTAAGCGGGACACGTCGGTCTATCAATATGCGCGTGAGAGGCAATCATGGTCTTTGAAAGGAAGATAATTCAAGCGTTTCGCTCTGCAATGTGCCGTGAGGTTGTGAAGCGTGCTTTATGGAGACGGAGGTTCTCTTTAAACAATGCAATTGCACTGTGAGTGAAATCCCTGAAGAACCATTATTCAGGTAAGAGGATTCAACTGTATCAGTCATCCATCATTGAACATTTTCGATGAAGAAGTAAGGCCTAAGAAAGATGAGCTGCTTTGAATCTAGCAGAAGAATGCATTGTGCGATATCGGCCTGTTTTTAGTCCCTCGGCAGGGTGCGAGTATGCGGCAAGTACAGGTTATTTGGTAGGAATACGCTTACTTTCTGACGTGAGTAAGCTTTCAGCTGGTAGTATAAGCAGTGGTGCCGATCGATCTCTTGTCCGTGTTTTAGTATTTACTAAACTTTCGATCATGCTTAGCTGCTCCAAGCCGCTTCATTTGTTTTGCAAAAGGGAGAATCCACTCGGCATGTTGAGATACGCAAGTAAAAATGAGTTTACGCCTCCCAAACACGTGCGAACGTAGCTCCCTACACCATCACGGCACCTCAGCTCGCGTATAACGTGAAGAGAATTGCACAGACTCAAGTTTTCCTTCCGTCTCCCTTTCTGTTTAGCCCCTCCTCCCACCTCCTAAAATGTAGGGTAGCAAACTACCTTTGTCTGGTCAACATTCTTGTCTTTCGTGCACTTCTTTCTATCTCTCTATCGTCTCAGTGGAAGACGCTCGACTCTCGATGTCTTCTAAGCGATGACATCGGAAAACTTTCCTCATACGAACGATACAGAGAGGCGCTTGCGAACAGCATGACCTGCATAGAAATGTGCGCTCTGGAAGAGCCGTTCTCAACTACTTTGCAAAATGAGCGAGCAGCTTGCCCCGCAATCAACCTGTCAGCTTCGATGGAAAAAAATCGATCACGATGCCAGCAAGAGATTTATGTTTTCGCCGTTCACCTGCCGAAATGCGAGTTTTAGGAGCGTATGCGTCACACGGTGGCTACGCCCGATATGCAAGAAAACTAAGTATATTGCTTGCTCTAAGGCGATGGCATGAAAATATTGGTGATAGTGATCCCCGCATTCTTTTGTTTTATTTTGAAAGGGACGTATACCAAAGGACAGATCCCAAAACAATCGGATTCAGATAGGTTCGATGCCTCTCACATATATAGTACAACTCTGGTCAATGAGTCAAGAAAAGAAAAAAAAACTAAAAAAAAAGTTGAGCAAGCACGTTGACCTTCGTCATGTCTTGTTCGCTGCTGTGGACAAGGCAACGCTAAGACTGATCAGGATACAGTGAAATAGAATAAAAACGTTGAACTCATCAGAACAGATGAATGCGAGCTTTCATCGGCCTTTACGCTTGCTCTCGTCCTTATTTTGTTTAAAACAAACTGCGGCAGCTTTCTTCCAGTCATTTTTCTGCGTCATAGTCTTCTTTGCCAGTATCTGAGGTGTGCAATCGCAGGCATTAAGTCTCAGTGAATTTGATCCGCGTTTTCTTTGGGCTTTATTTCGAGCGTGGACGCTTACAAAAAGACAAAGCGTTGCAAAACAATCAGATTCACAAAATTCAGTGCCTCGCCAATGTACCTTTCTTCAAGAATTCATGAGAAGAAGAGTAGGTACAGAAAAAATAAGGACAATGGCGTCGACCTAGGTCGTGTCTGGTTCGTTGCTACGGATAAGAGAACAGTATAATTGACAACTAGGATTTGCAGAATCCGAAGAAAAACACTGAGTGTATCGAAAAATGGTTACGTGAGCTTACATCATGCAGTCAAGCGTGGACACGCATTCAGCTTGTTTTTTAAAAAAGAAACACTTCTAATAATTTTGCCGCTTAGATAGTTTTAGATGCCAGAATCTTAACAACCGAGGTGTCGTATATAGACTGGCTTTTTATCGGCTTATTCCAGTACCGAAGGCAGTCTCTCGTCGAACAAATAAGCGTTTCTTGGCTTTCGCAACCGCAAGACTCGGAATATGATCCTGGCAGATGTTAGTTCAACTGTGACAATGTTATGCAAATAGATCACTGAGAAGATTGGTGTCAAAGTCAAAGTTTATTTCACCAGAGAACTCCTGGATAGGTTTCAAGGCTAAAAGCTGCTTGAGGCAGCTTTTAGCTGCCTCAGCAGCTTCTCTTGGTCCCTGAACCCTTTACAATTTTGGGGTGTGGGGAGAGTGGCCGAGAAAAACGAAATGAATGATACACAAAAGTGGCTAGGCCATGGGAGGCGTTGCCATTAGGGGAAAAAAGCACAGATGCGAAAGGAAGGGTCAGCGGGTAGCTGTCAATGTTTGTGAAAAAAAAAAAGTTTTACCAGAGATGCTCAACATCAGCTGTCGGATCTTCAAGGTGCTGCTTACTGACCGCTGTCAAGGTTACAGGAGGCTTCAGTAGACGGGATACCGAGGAAAGTGAATATCTGGCATGCTGCCAGTATACTGTCAGGGAGCACCATGTTAGGAAACGTGAGTAGCGCTTCTCGTATCCGATGCATTACACACAGATTCGAACGCTCCTTCACGTTTTGCGCACTGCTCGTTCTCCCTAATGGCACTTCATTAGAGACGCCCATCAGCAAGCTTACAACTGTCTCTGCTGCCAGAGGTGATTCTTTTATATTGTTACGTGAGTAACGAGACAAAGTATTGCGAATATATTCGAAAAATATATTTGCAAGAGCGGTTGCAGCACTGGCCAGTCTGGCTCCGAGCTCGAGCAGCCAGCGACCCTCATCTTCTTCGTCGGGCGCACACGCGCATTCGCACTATGGTTTGTGGCAGCCTACAGGTAGCATAACCCCCGTCGGCAAAGGCGCCGTCTCGGCGCATCTAGATGTCAAGATCATTGGGCGAGTGGTACTGCTTCAGGCGTGCGACGTGTACGATGTCGCTGGCCCTAGGGGTGGATGAAGACGGCGAGGCAGCAGGAGTGATTTCATAAGTGACGGGAGTCACCTCACGAAGCACTCTGTATGGCCCTGTGTACCGAGAGAGCAGCTTGTCAGACAGGCCAACGTGCCTGGTCGGAGACCACAGCAGAACCAACGAACCGGGCGAAAAGTGCACATCGCGGTGTCGTTGGTCGTACCGACGCCGTTGGTTTGCTTGGGAGGTCAGAAGGCGAGCACGAGCGGTTTCGCGTGCGTGGGGCGGCCCGGCTGATGGCGTCCAGAGCATATTGTGAAGTTGGAGCTGCTGGTAACGGAATCGTCGTATCGAGGGGTAATGTGGGTTCGCGGCCGAACAGCAAGAAAAAAGGGGGAGTAACCAGCAGTGTCGTGGCGCGAAGAATTGTAGGCAAATGTCACGTATGGTAAAGCGATGTCCCAGTCAGAGTGATCTGAGGAAACGTACTTTGCAAGCATGTCAGTTAGGGTTCGGTTCAGGCGTTCTGTGAGGCCATTTGTTTGCGGATGGTACGACGTAGTGAGCTTGTGGCGTGTTTCACAAGAGCGTAGGATGTCCGCTATGACTTTCGATAGAAATGTGCGGCCTCGGTCCGTGAGCAGCTGGCGTGGAGCACCATGTTGCAAGATCACGTCGTTGTAGAAGAAAATCGGCGACGTCAGTGGCGCAACTTGTTGGAAGGGCGCGTGTGATTGCGTAGCGTGTGGCGTAGTCTGTGGCCACAGCTATCCACCTGTTGCCAGCAGAAGACAGAGGAAAAGGGCCGAGTAAGTCCAAGCCGACGCGAAAGAAAGGTTCAGTAGAAATATCGAGTGGTTGAAGGCGCCCAGCCGGAAGCGTCGATGGTGTTTTGCGGCGCTGACATTCCTCACACGCCGCGACGTATCTTCTGACGGACCGTGCCAGACCTGGCCAATAGAAGCGACGGCGAATCCGGTCGTATGTGCGGGACACACCCAGGTGACCGGCAGTAGGAACGTCATGGAGTTCGTGGAGTATAGCCAAGCGGAGGTGTTTGGGTATGGCAAGCAGCAGAGATGGGCCGTCTGGATGGAAGTTATGCCGGTATAATGTGCCATTCTGGAGTACGAACGAGCGATAGGATCGGTTCGATGGGGAGGAGTCGAGGCGCTCAATGATAGCTCGTAGGGCTGCATCACGGCGTTGCTCGTCGGCTATGTGGTTCAGTTGAGAAACGGAGCACACGCAGGCGTCGTTGTCAGGTATGGTGGCCGATGGGCCAACTGGATAGCGAGAAAGGCAATCGGCGTCCTGGTGCAGGCGTCCAGACTTGTATATCACAGCAAAGGTGTATTCTTGCAGTCGCAGAGCCCAGCGACCAAGTCGACCTGTAGGATCTCTTAAGGATGAAAGCCAGCAGAGCGCGTGGTGGTCGGTGACGACGGAAAAGTGAGTGCCATATAAATATGGGCGAAATTTTGAGACCGCCCAGACAAGAGGCAAGGCATTCTCGCTCCGTGATCGAATAGTTACGCTCTGCAGGTGTAAGGAGGCGGCTAGCATACGCGATAACGCGGTCGTGTCCCTGTTGGCATTGGGCGAGAACGGCTCCGATACCGTGACCACTGGCATCAGTTCGGACCTCAGTTGGGGCAGATGGGTCAAAGTGGGCCAGGATAGGGGGCGTCGTCAAAAGTGTTATGAGGTGAGAGAAGGCGGCCAGCTTGAGTGGACCCCCACGAAAATGGAACGCCTTTCTTCAAAGATCGGTAAGTGGTTGGGCGATTGCCGCAAAATCTTTCACGAACCGCCTAAAGTAGGAGCAAAGTCCCACAAAGCTCCGGACATCTTTGGCGGATTGGGGTATTGGGAAACTCGTGACGGCACGAATTTTCTCAGGGTCCGGTCTCACACCAGAAGCATCGACAAGGGTGGCCCAGCACGGTAATCTGTCGGCGGCCGAAGTGACACTTCGAGGAGTTCAACTGGAGGCCAGCTTTGCGGAAGACGTCGAGAATGGCCGACAGACGCTCAAGGTGGGTCTCAAATGTAGGTGCAAATACGAGGACGTCGTCTAGGTAACACAGGCATGTTGACCATTTGAATCCGTGTAGCAGAGAGTCCATCATACGTTCGAACGTGGCGGGGGCATTGCATAGACCGAAGGGCATAACCTTGAATTGGTATAGGCCATCTGGAGTGATGAAGGCGGTCTTTTCTTGGTCTTTCTCGTCTACGGCAATCTGCCAATAACCAGAACGAAGGTCGATGGATGAAAAGTAGCGTGGCGCCGTGGAGACAATCGAGGGCGTCATCAATACGTGGTAAAGGATACACGTCCTTTTTGGTGATTCGATTTAGATGCCGGTAATCGATGCAAAAGCGCCATGTGTTGTCCTTCTTTTTAACCAGGACGACGGGTGACGCCCATGGGCTTGATGAGGGCTCAATAATGCCTTTAGTTAACATCTTATTCACTTCAGCTTGAATAATCTGGCGCTCCGACGCGGACACGCGATACGGTCGACGGTGAATGGGAGCAGCATCACCGGTGTTGATGCGGTGCTTTACAAGAGAAGTTTGGCCGAGTGGTCGGTCGTCAAGGTCGAAGATGTCACGGTAGGAAGCTAGAAGGCGTGCGAGAGCGGCTGTTTGCTCTGGGGGAAGGTCAGGGTCGATCATGGGACGTATTGACATGTCGAGGCATGTGGCATCGAGTGGGCGACAAGAAAAATTGGTGCATGCGTCGGCTGCGAAAGTGGTGACGTGATCATCGGCTAAGGACCGCAACGTGGCGATTAGGATGCCTTCAGGGAGGACTTGCTTTGTGAAGCCGAAATTTATGACGGGTAGACGGGTCCGGTTGGAGGCTACAGTTACGATGCAGTGAGGGACGGTGACGTCACGTGCCAGTAGGACATCAGGAATCGGTGTGACGATGTAATTCCCATCCAATACGGGTGAGGTCGTGGCGAATTCGGTGAATGTGAGGGCTTTAGGCGGTAAGCGGAGGAAGTCTGTGGCAGAAAGGCCGTGTTGAGGTTCAGGGTGAATATCCGGCTGAAGAGGAAGGGTCTAAGCAAAGAGTACCAGCGGAACAGTCGATCAGAGCAGAATGGGTCGACAGGAAGTCCATCCCTAAGATGAGGTCATGAGGACAGTTCTGGAGCACCGTGAATAGAACAGGAATGTAACGGTCGGCGATGCTTATGCGAGCCGTACACATGCCAATGACAGGAACAGTGCCGCCATCGGCCACACGTACAGCTTCGGTAGCAGGAGGCGTGAGTACTTTTCTTAAGCGGCGACAAAGATGAACGCTGATTATGGACACATGAGCGCCAGTATCGACTAGTGCCGACAGAGAAATACCGTCCACGTGTACATCGACAAGATTTTTGTTCGTATGAAGCGTCAATGGAGGGTTTGGTTCAGACAGGGATGATGCAGCACTACCTCCAGGGGCTGCACTGTCTAGTTTTCCGTCGGGTACGATGAAAAGTTAGGCGGCGAGTGATGGCGGCGTGGCTGGGGCGACGGGGAACGACGGCGTTGAGGGGACGGAGAACGAGCAGGAAGGCGGCTGTTAGACGTGTCGAAAGCAGGGGCGGTACGGCTGGACGAATACCGGCGAAGATCTTCATATGGGCTATAAGGTGCGAAAAACTGGCTCCTATGTGGCGGCGTCCAGGAGGCACGGCAGTAGCGGGAGACATGTCCAACGCGGTGGCACCGGAAGCAGATCGGTTTGTCGTCAGGAGTTCGCCATTCCGCCGGGTTGCGAGATCGTGGAGCAACAAATGGGTCACGTCGAGGTGGATTAATGGGAATTGGTCTGGAGGAGGGGCAAGCATCAGGGAACCCGCGGTTGGCGAATTCTTGTCGTACGACCGCCTGAATAACGGAGATCGCGGGGGTTGTCGGCATCGTATGTTCGAAAGAAGTGGGCTGAAGCGGCGCTGGACTTGCTGCTTCAAGTTCCCGTCGAACGATACGCGTTACACTCTGCTCAAAGGGCGGTGTGACGGTAGAATCGGAGCAGGTGGACGTAGCCGCCGTGTTTGGCAACCGAGAAAAAGGAGGGCGCACCCGACGGCTTTTTGCTGTTTCGAAACGGCGGCATTCTTGAATTACACGGTCGATGGTCGAGACGTTAGTGTACACCAGCAAATTGAAGGCGTCGTCCGCGATCCCCTTCAAACGTGTCCAACCTTTTCAGCCTCAGACATCGCCTCGTCTACTTTTCGGCAAAGAGCGAGAACTTCTTGGATGTATGACACATACGATTCAGTTGGCGACTGGACACGGGTAGCCAGCTCCTGTCGTGCAGCTGCGTGGCGACCGGTCGGGTCCCCAAAGATGTCACGTAGCTTCTCCTTGAACGTGTCCCAGCTGGTGAGTTCGGACTCATTTGTCTCGTACCAGACACGCGGGGTTCCGTCCAAGTAGAAGAGAACATTAGCGAGCATCATGGTAGGGTCCCAGCGGTGAGTTTGACTGACCCGTTCATAAAGGCGAAGCCATTTGTCGACGTCGAGGCCAGGTTGCGCAGAAAATGTCCCGGGATCACGGGGTGTTTGGACGGCGACAAAGGTTGTCGGAGAAGCCGCAGATGGTGACGCGGACGCGTTGTCACTGAAAGCCATGGCGGGAAGCTGGAGGATGCGGCCACTGCGGAGCTGCGTGGTGAGGACGGGGATCGTTCCACCTCCACCAAATATGTTACGTGAGTAACGAGACAAAGTATTGCGAATATATTCGAAAAATATATTTGCAAGAGCGGTTGCAGCACTGGCCAGTCTGGCTCCGAGCTCGAGCAGCCAGCGACCCTCATCTTCTTCGTCGGGCGCACACGCGCATTCGCACTATGGTTTGTGGCAGCCTACAGGTAGCAATATTACTAGATTCACATCCAATATTTTGGATGTGCACAGTCTGGTTTTGTGCCCAGCATTCACAGTGTTTTTTTGTTTGTTTCTTTAGTTCTCTTTCACTCTCGCAAACATCTTTCAAGGCGAGAGGGACGCGGCAGCAACGAAGTTTGAACGTCTATGTTAGTTTAACTCATCCCCTGAGAAAGGAAGGACCCCTCCCGAGCCTGTTCGGAAATAAATATGTTTATCCTTGTTGACATCGTTCGCGTTGTGCCATATCCCATACCTTCACGAAGGCTAACTGGCCCATCCCATTGAATTATTACTCCCAGTATATATATATATATATATATATATATATATATATATATATATCTGTGTGTGTGTTTGTGTGTTTGTGTGTGTGTGCGCGAAGAAAGAAAAGTGAGTGAAAAGATAACGCCATGGGCAGAAGCTGAATCGGTTCTTGCCGACGGCAAGTTATATTTTTTGGTTGTGTTTGCTGTCGCAGATGTCAGTTGTCAGACTTCGTCTTCGGAGCCAGGTGCGTAGCCAGAAATCTTTCTGGGGGGGGGGGGGGGAGGCACCACATTGATTTCGGGGGGGGGGGGGGCTTAAAAGGGGAATTTTTCACTATGTCATGGTGGAAAAATATTTGGGGGGGGGGGGGCACTTGTCTGGTGGGTTGCACCCTGGCTGCGCCCCTGTTTCGAGCCAGTGTTGCCAGACTGCCACCAAATCTGGCGGCTATATTTGCCCGTACAGTTCCAGCTTTCCTGTGATTTTTTCCCATCAGCTCTCGCTGTTTTTCAAGTGAACGTGGTGTAACCGTGTCAATAGGCCGCCTGTAACCTTAGTACCACTTCGGTGTTCTCGATATTTCGCCTTCGTTCGCGCTGTGCCCGAGTCGTCCGAGTCACCGGGGGGGGGGGGGGGGGATTACGGCGCGCCCATCTACTGAGGTATTCTGTACTTCGGCGACAACGATGTATCGTAACGTAGCGCAAGTTGTGTGCGGACTTTTGCCGTTCAGTTTCCCGGTAAATCCGTCCTTGCACGTGGGTTTCCCATTTTTGAGACACCATCGAATCCGAAGGAATTAATTCTTTACTTCCGAGGCACGATCGAGTCCAATCTGTTAATTGTAGAATGAAACATGCAGCAAAACAAGGGAGCCCAGACTTCTACAACACACAGGAGCCGCGAAGTAAAACGGCTGATGTCAACACACCACACAGATTGATTAACTGATATGTGGGGTTTAACGTCCCAAAACCACCATATGATTATCAAAGACGCCGTAGTAGACGGCTGTGGGATAACCTGGGTTTCTTTAACGTGCACCCTAATCTAAACACATGGGCTTACAGCATTTTCGCCTCCATCGAAAATGCAGCCGCCGCAGCCGGGATTCGATGCCGCGACCTGCGGGTCAGCAGCACTTTAGCCACTAGATCACCGCGGCGGAGCGCACACCGCAGAGACCACACGGATTACACAAAAACCATACGAAAAAAGCCAAACCTGCAGGGGCAAATTCCCCCAAGTTCAGGGTTGCCACTGATTTTTGAGTGAAATTTGCGAAAACGAAGAGTGAAAAGTCACCAAAACTCGTCTTTTTTGTTCAAATTTCGCCAAAAATGTCGCCCATTTACTTATGTGTGTCGTGCCTAGTAATAAAGATTGCTAATTATCCAAAGCCCCGTGGAGAACAATACCGTCCATGGCCCTTTAATTATGTTCGCGTTTTAATGCCATTTGCATCCCCCGCTTCACCATGGTAGCACTCCGAGAGGGCATGCGTGCACCATCAGCGTCCCTGAGCGCTAGCGCCTCATAAGAGAAGTTTGCGGCGGTTTTAATGGTAGCGAATACAGGATAAAGTATACTCGCTACAAAAAGAGAGGGATGGCGTGAGTAGTCTTCTTGCAAATTTCAAAAATTTCATTGAGTGGAATTATATGTTCGATAATCGAACCTAATTACGCAACAAAGGTAAGACATTTGAAAGTAGTGCGTAGCCATCGCAATGCACGCACCATATATTTCGTTCGGTTATGCTTACGCTAAACATTCGCCTCAGTGCAGTTTCTGAAGACTGTCCAAAGAATCTCACTTTCTGTTTTGCCCCGACAGGAATGTTAAGAAAAAATTTTAACCCTACATAAAAAATTATGGGTACTACAGCAGCGAAGAAGTCGACAAGCTGTTTACAACAGTTGGGGCTGGGGTTGGAACATGCGGCCTAACCGTCACGCAGTCACTCCAGAAGGCAAAATTTAAAGAAGCCTAAAGCTCCAGAAGCCCCTAAAGAACTTTGTACACACCACCACCTCGCGGCACGTGAAAACGTCCGCGGACCTTAACTGGGCGTGGAGGTTGCTGGCGGATGCCCCAGGGCGCCAGTCACTCCAGGATTTTTGTGAATTGAGGAGATACACTCGAGAAACAGAGTAGAAGTGCTGAATTGCGCGTAAATTGCATCTCTTACTGTCGAGTCTAAAACTACAAGTAGAAAAAATGTTGTCGCCCATTCGTTTGATTGATATGTGGGGTTTAACGTCACAAAACCACCAAATGATTATGAGAGACGCCGTAGTGGAGGGCTCCGGAAATTTAGACCACCTGGGGTTCTTTCACGTGCACCCTATTCTGAGCACACGGGCCTACAAACATTTGCGCCTCCATTGGAAATGCAGCCGCCGCAGCCGGGATTTGAACCCGCGACCTGCGGGTCAGCAGCCGAGTACCTTAGCCACTAGACCACCGCGGGCGGGGCTGTCGCCCATTCGTTTTGAAGACACTGAGAATAAAATAAATAACTCAGTCGAGACCTAAGTCGAAAATTGCCAAAATATAGCCATGTCGCCAATCATGACTTTAGGTCGCCACTGACCTCTCAAATTCGCCAATTCGGTGAGAAGTAGCCACCAATGGCAACCCAGTCCAAGTCTGGAAACCGACCACGGCGTAAACCGACCGACCAAACAGACCCTTGCCTTAAAGGCTTATGTGACTCCAAATCCTTCTCTCTTTTTTTTTTAGTCGGCGCCATGCGATTACTATTTAATCTCATTTCGCTTTCTAGTGCCGTTTGAGACGGCTGTTCATGTTACCTGGCAACGATGACTGTTCGGAGCTCGCGGGGTTCAACATGGACACACATGGACTCCAGCCAAATCACGGAAAACAGCCGCTTTCAGCCGTGAAATCGGACGCACTGGCCACACCACACCGCCACGTTGACATGCCGCGAGTGTTTGAACAATGCTTGGTGAAGGCCAATATGCTACAGTAGGTTCTCGGAGGATTGTCATAGTACCTGGTCGTGAAAATGAAATAGTTAATAATGTGGCCTTAACATGAGCCATCTTTGCCTTTGCACCACCATCTTCACGAATTCGACCCAGATATACATATCAGATTTCCACTAACCATGAAAAGGTGCAGTACAAGCTTACTGCACCGGTTACGTATACTTTAGGCGTGGCGTTCACTCGTTGTTACCTGCATCTTATTGCCCATACAGACACTCGCAATTGTGAGGCCTGTGGCACCCCTGAGAGAAGTGAACATGTATTGTGCATCTGCTCACGCTATATCGCGCGAAGAAATTCGATGGCCAGAGTCTTGTTGAAATGTACAAAGCAGCAAGCATCCGATGAATATCTGTTGGGACCACCACCTCGTGATCAGCGCGATATTCTGAAAGTGCTGAGCAAGTTTTATGCCAAACAGAACACGACTAGAGACTAAAATTGATTTGAACTTCTTTTGCTTCATCGCATCTTCCTCCTCATCATCAGCACTTTCTCACTCCTTCCTTTTCGCCCCCCCCCCTTTTCTAACACTGAGTAGTAGGCTAGGCAAAGGATTCAGGTCAGCCTCTCAGATTTTCCGCCGTAGTAGATGTTTATTTCTCCGTTTGAAGAATGCAAAACCATGAAAGGCCGTCAGAAAGAAGGAGAGGAAAAAAAAACTCACTCATGACACCAACACGCTGCCGTCTCTCATGTGTTCGTCTCTTCTTTGGCGCAGAAATCGAAATGTCAATTATTATCCTAGATGACCGCGTATATATGTATGTATCAGATTACGCGTTCTTTTAAACGTGACGTCACTAAGGGTACTACTACTCATATCAGGAACAACGCGAACGGGTTAACCAACCAATCATCTCGCTCAAAACCGATACACCGAACATTGGGCAGTTCCGCGATCACGCACAAACTACGGTCTTCGGTCAATTTCCTACAGTCTTCCCCCAACACTAAATATATAAACTATGCGATGAATACATACGTTATGTTACTAAAAATGCATTACTTGAGGTCTTACTACGAATGTACTTTTTTTTACTTTTGTGTTCCTTTTGTGAATTTACTTTTGTGTTCCTTGAAAAATGTGTTTCTTGCCGATTTTATCAGTTTGCTCTGTGTATTTTTATTTTAATATTGCAACAAGTGTACTTATTTGTAATTCTTGCAATGTTGCTGCGGTTATTGTACGTGGAGGTGGGACCAGCCAAGCTGCCTATAAGCAGCTTTTATCCCACCGTTTTTGCTATTTATACGTGTCATAGACACACTGCAATAAAAAAAATTGAAACTTCAAACTATTCAACTTGCCTGGAAGTAAGACAATCACGCTATAACGTACTTGAACGCACTGGACACACCACAACATGAAGCGCAAACTACCTTATGGTTTCCAGTACAGGGCCGCGGTGCCTTCTTTCATTTTTTTTTTACTTTGCTCCTGCCTCTGAAGTTGTTTACAAAACAGATATGCTCATTTCTTTTCCTCGATTCGCGTGATCTGTTCGCGCGAACGGACAGAGATGGTGAGCTGAACGCATGAAAGGCACAGGCTTTGGTTTGTAATTGCTCGATCTTACCTTTCGGCCCGGATCCAGGTGAACGCAGATGTTGCTTCCAATCACGGTCAGTGGGTATACACAGCGCTGTCTCGTGGATATCTTTCGACTTTTACCGTACCTCAGTTTCGGAGTTAGCTTACCCTAATTAACCTACTTAGTGTTCGCGTGGCTACATTAGTAAGAACTTTACCTGGGCGCCATCATAAGCGAGTCAAAGTAAACGTTGTGCGTCGATGCTGGCGTTGCAGGTGAAGCGGTATTCTTTGCACAGACGGTTCACGTCATTAGCGGAAAGAACGAAACATGCGCTGCCGTGTAGTGCTATGACCTCCATATAATTATAGCTTGACAGTTTAAACCTTTTGTTATGCGTTGTCCCACTAGTATTTGCTTGTGTCAAGACCAGGTGCACCCAGCTACTTTCGAAAGATCTCTCTAAAAATATAATTAAGGCAGCTTCGCAGTAGGAGTGCCGAGCCTGACCTAAGTGCGGAGCTGGGCAGCCTTGGTTGTATCTCTACGTTTCTTTTTTTTTCTTTTGCTATGATGTCAGTGTTTTCTTCTCGTCTGTTTATATTTTTTTCCCTGCCTCGCACTTTCTCTCTGTCTCTCTTCGCTTTTTTCCTCTCTATTTTCGCTCATTTCCACATTCTATCCTTTTCTTTCACTTTCTTTTGTTGTCTCTTTTCCTTTTTCTGTCTGCCTCTCTCCTCTTTTTCTTCTATATCTCGTTCTTTCTGTACAATGCTTCATTCGTTTCTTCATTCATTCTCTCTTTGTATTTCTTTCCTTTCTCTTGCCATGTTTTTTTTACCCTCTCTCCTCTTTTCGCTCCTCTCCCGCACATCTCTCGTCCTCCCGCTACTTCCTTGCTGTACCACACTATACAACGTTATGCTATGACCTGATCGTGTGCCTCGATAGACGAGTGGTTACGACTCTTGTCTTCAAATCGTGAATACACATTTTCAGATCCTGCCTCAAAGAGTTTTTTTTTTTCGTCGATAATTTGTCTCTTTTTCTAGCTTTTTTTTTCTCTGTGTGTGCTCGTTCTCCGGCCTATCAGAGTTATTGCATCCCACGTCGGACAAACTGCTCACGTGTTGTGGGATCGAATCAGAAGATGAAGAGGGCGGAGAGAGTATGTGCCAGTTCAGGATTTCCTGTTCGCACTACTCGGCACAATGAAAAGCTCTTAACAGCTTCGCTGTTAAAGAGCGCAAGGCGTCTTTACAACATTGTATGTATTTTTTTTTTTGGAGTGGGGGCAGGGGCCGGTTTTTTTGGTCAACAACAGTGTCGGGCAGGTAAATGGTCATTTTGCGCTATGTACATATACATGGCGAAAGAAAATTCGGGAGACGGAGGGGGGGGGGGAGGAGAGGGCACGAGCCTGGAGTGCCACCTAATGGCTAGGCCACGGTTTCTTTGTGCATTCGTCCTAGACGATTTGAAAGTGAAACATTCGCTCATGAGCGCAGTCGGGTCGAGCCCCGAGACGCCCGAGCCTGAATCCCTTTGTCGAGCGAAGTTTGACCTCCTCCTCCTCTGGCAAGCCACAATCCTTTATTTTGCAATGCAGTGAAGTGCCTACAATGTGTCTGCGAGGTAGCAAGTGCGCCCACGCAGCTGCAAACTGTGTTGATGCTGCGGATGATGACGATGAATTATGGCTGAGCCCTTGGTGATGGGTGGGCAGCTTAGAAACATCCACTTCTTACGCACTTCATCAGGTATGACGCCCGGCGTGATTTCACGCTTCTGCTACGCAACATTATTTTGGTTTATCCGCCTTTCTCGACCGACGCGACCCCTGCATGAGGACTTTTTCAGAGTGTTGACGTGGCTTTGTGGTAGAATGCGCGAGTGCCACGCATAGTTTTTGGTTTCGACTTCATGCAAGATTTTGCACCACGCGCCTTGTGAAGAGGCACTTTGAAAGTGTCTCGCAAGGAAAGTCATTACCACGTTCAGGTGATACTGCCGCATAGTGTCATTTTCTCCTCGAGGAAATGAACGCAGCAAAAGTGTTTTCGAGACAGTGCACAATCTGTTTATTACCGCAAAGTATGTACAACTATGGTGGTCGCTCCTGTAGAACACGCACTGCTGCCTCCGCGGAGGGACACCTCTGATGCAAAGCTCTCCTCGTATTGTAAGCCGCCCTATATGCACAAAAATAAATGCCATCATCTATGTACAGGGTAGCGCGCCGCCTAAAAGATAAAATATCTAGCTGCCGTTCGATAAACCGGCGGGCTAACTGCACCGTCCAGCGGGAACTGCAGTCGCCCGGCGTCGCGTTCGACTGACGGCGGGTGTAGGGTGACCCCGGGGCCACCTACTCAAGGCACGTGCACCATGGAGTTTTATGCAAACACTACACAAGACGGCGCCACACAGTAGACGATCGACCATCAAGTGGACTGTACGCGCATGACATAAACGCGCCATTAGTGAAGTATGCGGGTGCAAACTGAAACGCGCAAGCCTGATGCAAAGAAAAAAAAAAAGCTTACCCCAGTTAAGCTCAGTTTGAAATTCGCATAATCAGCGGAGCTGCGATTCCCCTGTGCTTCCCTTGTAATGACTTAGTGATGTTTTGTGAATGCGTGGGTGTATGTGATTACGTTATTCATAGAACAAAGATGAACTGGAGACCCTGCCACACACGCTCCTGCTTCATTGACTTAAAGCATTATTCGCACTCGAGCCATAGTTCCCAGTTTCAATGTGCAGTTACGCCATCTGTGGGCGTATCTGGGAACCGGAGCATGACATGCGACGTGGACGCTCGCGTGTCGTCCAGCTCAGCTCAAGAGCAGCGGTGGTGTTAAAATAAACGGCACGGAGACAGCGAGCAATCCACGGCCAACATCGCATCCGTGTGCCTACAAAATAAATAAAATCATTATACACAGCGAGCGTGGAAATCGCGGCAAAAATAGCAGTTGACCGATGTCTGCCATGCTGTTACACATCAAAATATCTGTAGGCTGCTACAGCTGATGACAAATAAATGAGGTGCATCCTAGTTATATGACATGTGCTCGATGTGGGAAAAATTTGGGCTTGGCCAGTAGCAACCTGATGATTGGTAAAAAGTCTGGGTCGAAAAACGTTGTAACCATGCTTTCAAATAACTTAGCTGTACCAAGCGGCTACGTTTATATACATTTATCATAGATTATTTATTCAGCACGACACAAAAGGTGGCGAGTAACAACATTTTAACCGTAAATCAGTACTGACCTCGAATAATTTCGAGATGGCAAAGTTTGGTCGAGAGGAAGCTCAAGGCGAAATTCCACAATTATGTTCGGCGCCCGTTTTTCTGCAGCGACACAAAAAAAATCGCGAGCTGCCAATCCTTTGCTTCCCGCTTAAACAACCATGCCAAGGATATCTACAGTAATGAAAGGCGTCCTCTTATTCCGACGCACGCATGAAACTCCATGGCACAAACGACGCCATCGAATCGGTGGTCACATTCGCTACACGTCACAGAAGCAGACACGGGTCCTAAAACTTGAAGTCATGCTTATCATCTTCGAGTCCTCAACATCGCAAACAAGCTGTCATCTGAAATAACAGATACATATTTAGGTGTGAATTTCGATGAAAAAAACATGAAGGTTAAAAATACGTGTGATGGATTATTTTTTTAGTGTGTGGTAAGATGCGTCGGTGGTCTCGACCCAATATTAATCCCGTCGGACGCAACTTGCTGCTCGAGTGTCCTGCTTGGCAGAACAACACGCTGCAGCACCCGTGGGTGATGTTTATATGCTCGGGTGTGCTGGGCCTTTGCTTTCACTGCAGCCACTCGTGCTAAAGATAATTGGCACACACACCTACCCCGGGGTCAACCTCGACTGCGCACAGCAAGGGAGGGCAGGGAGCCCCGAGATGACACGACAACCTACAGTCAATGTGGGAAGGGGTTTCTATTACTGTACCGCTCTATTGTGCAACATTTTGTACAGGAGGAAGACCGCAGACAGGTGCAGCGACCGACACGACGGCGGCGGCCGATGGAGGCGGTTATCTCTCTCGCAGCTGCATACAGTAAGTAGCAACGGTCGCAGGTCATCCAAGTATTATCACAAGTGCGCGTCATCGGACCACTCCGTTATCAGATCAACATCGATGGAAAAATCGCCTATGTATCATCACTCGTCCACAATATTCATCATCGAGCCTCGTGGGCCAGCACGTCCGCCTCGAGTTGCCTCTGGTTGTGGTAGCACGCCTTTGATCGCTTATACGAAGCTCAAGAGCGGACGTGAAGAGGTGAAACGATCAGGTCGGCTAGCGTGGGCTGGGCAATAAAAATCTAACTCCGGACGACATGCCACACTACCTATTACGCACCAGATATTTAGCGAAACGTTCCACAGACTTCCAGCGACTGTGGAAAGCCGTCACGCTATCTCCGAAAACCAACAGACAGAAACACACACACAGGAGCCAACGAGATAAAACAACACGCGATCTCGACAGGGATTCGCTCGTCGAGCCAGGGGTCCTGAATAGCTGACGGGTAGGACCGCTATAGAGATGTAAAACTACTTCGCTGATAGTTCCAGAAGCACTGCGTAGTGGGGCGCCCTTGTATTCTGCCAGCGGGCGATGACGACCTGTCTGGGGGCTGAGCTCGGTGGTGGTGCCGCTGTGTGCCCTACTGGTGGGAAGGGCCGCAGTCAGTGGGTGCCCGACTGCGGCGCTCCGCTTATTGTGCTTCGCCAGGCCGCGTATCTTCGGTTGTGTGTGGGCCGCTATTGCGCAAAGGGGAGGGCCAGCCACCCGCCGCTCAGTGGTAGGCCCGCTGGCGGAACAGCGCGGCGATCTCTTCCACGCTCTTGTTCTTTGTCTCGGGAACCATGTAGTAGGTGAACACCCAGAAGAACACCAGCAATGCCGTGAATATGAGGAACGTGTAGTGCTCGAGCACGCCCTGCAAGAGAGAAAAAGCAGACAATTTTGGCTAGGGTATCATTGCTGAGTTGTTATCTTGATTGATTGATTGATTGATTTCATTGCTAGAATTACACTACACTACTAATAGTCAGCAGTCTTTAAGGATATCCTCGAAGAAGTTAGCCTTGTCGATCCTCTGGCTTACTACACCAGTTGTTGATTGATTGATATGTAGGGTTTCACGTCCCAAAACCACCATATGATTATGAGTGACGCCGTAGTGGAGGGCTCCGGAAATTTCGATCACCTGGGGTTCTTTAACGTGCGCCCAAATCTGAGCACACGGGCCTACAACATTTCCGCCTCCATCGGAAATGCAGCCGCCGCAGCCGGGATTCGAACCCGCGACCTGCGGGTCAGCAGCCGAGTACCTTAGCCACTAGACCACCGCGGCGGGGCAACTACACCAGGTGTCGGTTGATTGCTATAACATACAATGATAACCTACACAAATATTCATATAGTCACAAAACACACCACATATATATATTGTGAAGAAGAAGATGTGCCTGCAGCAAGCAGCATCGCCAACGCCCGGCTCTCTCGGCTCGTGCTCCGGTTCGTTGCTGTGCCGATCGCTGGACGGTTTTTCACGCTGTCTCGTCGCTGTCTTTAACGGCTAATGAACCTCCTCACATTTGGTGGAGGTGCTGTTAATCCCCGTTGCTACACCCTGGAGATGCGAAGCCACACGCTACCACCTGTCATGACTACCAACGCCACTACATCGACGCCTTCGCTCCAGTTCAACTGCCCTGGCTATCCTAGGCTACGGGAGCCGAAGGTCTTCAGCGGTGCGGATGGGACCGACGTCGAAGACTGGCTCGAGCACTGCGAACTGGTGAGCGCCAACAATAAGTGGGATGAAGCCGACAAGCGCGGCCACGTGATATTTTATCTCACTGGCGTCGCCGAATTGTGGTTTAATAACCACAAACACAACATCCCCACATGGAGCGTCTTTAAGACGTCATGTGCTGAAGTGTTCGGTCGGCCGGCTGTCCGCAAGCAGAGGGCAGAACAGCTCTTGCGCGTCCGCTCTCAGCAGACTGGCGAGACCTTTACCAGATATATTGAGGACGTCGTCGACCTTTGTCGACGTGTGAATGACACCATGCCCGAATCTGACAAGGTCAAAAACATCCCTGGAGGGCATCGACGACGGCGCATTTCAAATGCTCTTGGCAAGAAATCCGAGCACAGTTTCCGAAGTCGTCAGCTTGTGTCAGAGCTACGACGAGTTGAAGAAGCAACACACTCTGACTCGGCAGCCTCAGCATGGTGGTGAGTCACTGTCCAGTTTCGACACCCTGTCGGACAATTCACCGCTGCTTCAGCAAGTTCGAGCCTTCGTCCATGAGGAAGTCGCCCGCCAACTTTTCCTAGTGCCCTTCACTCATGAGACGACCACCCGTCTACCTGCCTCGCTTCGCACTGCTATTTCGGAAGAGGTTGCCCAAGCTGTTCCTGTTGCGCACCACAAGCCGCCTCTATCCAGCCTTGCCCACTGCCAGCGTGCCGCGCAGCCGGCAGGCCCTCTTGTCGCCTATCCGCCAGCCGTGCAGCCTGTGGCCGCGCCCCTAACTTATTCAGCGCAGCCTGTGTCTCCTCCTGTCGCCTGCTCGCAAGTGATGCTGCCTGTAGCAGCGCCGTTCACATATGCAGACGCTGTGCGTAGCCTTCCGCAACCACCCTACACCTCGCGCTCACAGCTCGCACACCCGGCTGCTTATACTGCACCTTGGGCGGCACCACCAGTAGCATATTCTTGGAGGACGCCCGATAACCGACCGATATGCTACGCCTGCTTTACTCCCCGACACGTTGCCCGCTACTGCCGCCGTCGACCTCAGACGTTCGGCGACTATGTCCGATCGTCGCAACCCGGCAGCCAACCCTTCGCGCAATACGGGCCAGTCTCGTCACCTCGCTATGCCCCTCCTAACGACCCCGACTTCGTGACGCCGCGCGCACCCTCTCCTCGTCGGCGATCGCCCTCCCCCATGCGTCACCGGCCCAGACCTTCTGACCAGGAAAACTGAGCACCGCAGTTCAAGAGGCAAGAACTGCGCCATTTTCAAACTGTCTAAGCCCTCGCCCTCTCACGTGGTCGCAGTAACTGTTGAAGGTTATTCTACTTTCGCCCTTGTAGACACCAGCGCCGCTGTTTCTGTTATTGCCGCTAATGTCTGCCGTGTATTACGTAAAGTCACGACGCTGCTTTCGGGACTGTCACTCCACACCGCAAGTGCACAGCAAGTAACGCCTCTCGCAGCCTGCACTGCAAGAGTGTCCATCGAAGGCATGTTTACACTGTGGAGTTTATTGTCCTCGCTGTCTGTTCGCATGATGTCATCCTCGGATGGGACTTCCTATCCCGCCATAATGCCGTCATTGACTGCGCGCGCGCTGAAGTTGAGTTTTCACCCTTTTGTGATGTCCCATTACTTGACGCTCTTCATCAGCCGCCGAAGTTGTTCGTGCATGAAGACACCGATATTCCACCTGAAAACTTCGCACTTGTTCCGATTTCATGCAACGCCTACACTGACGCTACAGTCTTTTTATGCCTTTCGATATCTTCACGAGTCGTCGAGCTCTGCCGCTGCTTTCGCAACGATTTACCTTGCCGCCGGAAGGAGCATTATGTTCATACTAAACCCGCTTTCCACACCTGTCACTTTGCTTGCGGGGGAATGTCTCGGCCGCGTGCAGGATCTCGACCCTTCGTCTTTGGTTGATGTCCCGGATGAATACTGCGACCACCCAAAATCACTGTCGGCCCTCGAGGAGTCGTCCAAGGATACGTTTTCCAGCGCCATCGCCGACACCCTCACTCCCACCGAACATGCCGACCTGCTTGATCTTCTGCATGAGTTCCGGAATTCCTTCGATGTGTCCCAACCTCAACTAGGCCGCACGTCGCAAGTCAAGCATCATGTTGACACCGGCCTACACCAGCCACTGCGTCAAAGACCATACCGTGTCTCCACTGAAGAGCGCCGCGTCATCAACGATCAAGTCGAAGATATGCTTCGTAGAGACGTCATTCGACTTCGACCATCTTACAGTCCCTGGGCGTCTCCTGTCGTCCTGGTGCGTAAGAAAGACGGATCTATCCGATTTGCGTAGACTATCATCGTTTGAATAAGATAACCCGCAAGCACGTATATCCTTTGCCGCGCATTGATGACGCCATTGACACCCTTCACGAAGCAGAATTCTTCTCGTCGCTGGATTTGCGGTCTGGCTACTGGCAGTTCCATGGCTGAAGCCGATCACCAAAAAACTGCATTT
>WOVY01013709.1:0-15000 GCA_013436015.1 Rhipicephalus annulatus
CCTTGTGCTGCATGGCAGATGCGTTCACGGTCATCATTGTGGGGAGATTCGTTGAGTTTCTTGCCAGCACATTGATTGCTCTTATGTAAAGAGGAAACGAATTCATATTGTGTGCCTTGATTACTTTTCTTTTGAGAGTTTCAGAAACCTCTCTAGAGATTACTCTTTCGGCTAATGCTCGCAGGGCTTCCCTGGAATCGCTGTGAAGCCTGAATATATTGGGTCAAAACGTTCGAATGTTTCTTGTATCAATAATGTTTACAAGCAATAGAGTAGTTATGTATATGTAGATCCTGAAGTTTTGGCTAACACCACTGTGTGGGTTTGGAGTAGAAATATATTGTTTGTTGTTCATTTGTTTGTCCCTTTTATTCTGGCGCAACTCAACATGGGGGATCGGACAAGAAGAATGGTGCCTAGCTATTTAAATGGAAATTTCCACCCTATTGAAATGTTGTCTTATATGATTCGCAAACCCCTCTTCTTTCTTCTTCTTCTTCTTCTTCTTCTTCTTCTTCTTCTTCTTCTTCTTCTTCTTCTTCTTCTTCTTCTTCTTCTTCTTCTTCTTCTTGCTATTGATGCTTAACAGGCTAGAACATTAAATTTTTATCTCAACAAATCAGGATTTTTAATAACTAAGCTATGTGCAGTTTGTAATGAACCGGAAACAATAGACCACTTTCTTCTCACATGCCACCGCTTCGCCTCTCTGCGCCGAATAATTCTTGAAAGAACAATAGGAATACTCGGATTGCAAGTCAATACATCCACCCTATTATCGTTTGGAGTCAGTCAGTTGGGTGTGGGCCGCAGTGCTATTCTGTCAGCGCTACATAAATTCATTCAGGCAACCGGAAGGATACGCTGCTAGTGGTACTGGTAGATATATCCGATTCTCTGTCCCTCTTCCTCATTCTGGTTAATTTGGGTTATATATTCTGCTTTATCGAACTCTTCTGCACTTCTTTGTACTTTTTCAAAGAAACATTGTTATTTTTCTTATCTAATTTCTTTTTCTTTCTTTAGAAAGTGTTGTACAAAAAATATCTATTGTAAAGTACAGTGTTTCCAATCCCCCATGTGGGTATGAGCCAAGATCTCCTAGGCGACAAGAGAAGACAAGACCTGGTATCTCCAAAATAGGCCTGTTCTCACCGGAAATCTGCCGACGGCGTCAGGCGTGCCAATGTAGCAGCAGGGGACCACACACACTCGCAAGTGAGTCGTTCAACGCAGCGCACCTGTACCATAATCTGCGACAGCGGTGTCTGTTATGCCCACCGAACTTAGCATGGCTGGTCGTTCGAGCAACAAGGAAGTGCCGCATGGCTACCAATGGCGGCCAGGCGTTCTTCAACTTCCGAACGCGTTAATAGTGTTCGCGCAGGACAAGAGGCGATCGACAGCCGGCGAAAATACATGTGGTGATAACCGGCGTGTGAACAGCCGCCGGAATAAGCTGTGGAACTGAATCAGCGTTGCACCAAGGAAAAGTCCTGTGAGCGGAACGTGACCAAGGCCACAACGGACCAACGAAAGAACTGCGCTGACAGTGAATGCGAACTGTGTGAGGCTCGCTAAGGTCAAGAGTCGCAGAGATGTTGCCAGCAAACTGAAGAATATTGTTTCGGTGCCAGCCAGAAGCACCGCAACAACGCCATGTTTGCCCTCCAGGGACGAGGCACAAAGGAGATGCAGCTGCAACGACACTGGCTGCCCTGATCGCTTCAACCCGGAATGGAGGGAACGTCCTGCCAAGTGCCTGCAGTTACCATGTCGCCAGCCACATTAATTGCGTGGTGCTGTTCTAGCTTCGCTCTGCAGGGAGCAAATGCGAGGCCTTGGCGCCGGAAAAGAAACTCTGGCCCCGAGTACAATGGTCGCCCGTTTTAATTGCGGGTGACACCGACAATTTCTGTTTCCACTGGTTTCTATAGATATTAGTAAGATCAATAAATCACACAATTTATATTGGAATATCGCCTCTGTTATCAGAATTCAAATAGCGTGGAGCTGAATATATCATGCTATGCATGTATGTATGTGTGTGTGTGTGAGTGTGCATGTGCCTGTGTGTGTGTGTGTGTGTGTGTGTGTGTGTGCGTGCGCGCGTGTGTGTGTGTGTGTGTGTATGTGTGTGTGTGTGTGTGTGTGTGGATTGTAGCTCTCTTGTAAAAAGACTACCTCAGTCTGTATCAACAAACTCCTCATTTCGTTGTTCCCGCCGACAACTCGAGTATATTTGTGATTCCATAAAAGTGGGAAAATCGGGAACAATGAGAACCGTTTGTTTTCGTTTAGTTGAAAGCAACGCATAGACAGTGCCTTGTCTGCACCCAGAACAGTTGAAAGTGATAATGTCAATATTTTTTTTGTATTTCAGTAATGCGTATATTGTTCATGAAGTATTCATGATCTATACAAAGGTTAGAAGGCGACTGTACTGGTTGATGTACATTTTCTTCATACCTTTGCTATACTGGGTGCCATTCATTAAGCACAGTTGTGGGCACTAAGAAATGAGAAATATCCGTTGGTTGAGGATAAAAAGATAGTCAGAGCTTTGCCGCAAAGGCGAAGCAATGAACGCGATAGCAGCAAAATGGAAGGTCACGCGAAGAATGGCAAGCATATTGAAACATGGCCGCGTTTTTCGCACACAATTGACTCACGAAACACACTAAAGGGAAAAGCGAACGGCAATAAGCGTGTCAGTTCTTACTTCGTTGTGTCTCTAAAGCATGCCCTTTTCGCAAACGGAGACTTTGCAAAGAGTGCAGTGACCATTGTGTGCTGGTAACTACAACAAAACCGTTCTAGTGAAAGTTCAAGATTGTCTCCATCACGAGTTAAGCGAGCGCACGCGAGAGCGTTCTCTCTTCGCGTGGCAAAGTACGCCCAGGAAATGAGAACGCGCACCGCCGCGTCGTGACGTTCTGGTGACGCGCGCTCATTGCGCCATCTCGCTCGTCATGCTGAAAACACAATAGTATATCCATGGCCTCCGAGAATTCGAGCACGTGGCGAGGTTGTGTGCGTCCTTCCCAATGGCTGCACTCCCCAGCAAAACCAGCGAGTATTGCCTCACGTGCTCAGCTACCGCGAGGGAGCGCGTTTAATGTGGGTTCTTCGAGCGGCACAGACTACTGCAGAAATCACAGCGCCCGGGATTTCAGCGTGCGCTATTCTTTATTTCTCGCGTGTGAGCAAAAGCACCGACAAATCTTCTGACTGCACTGAAGGCAAGTATTCTTTTTCTGTTACTGCTTTTATTTTGATCCGATTGGCGAACAAAAACCTGGCAACTGCAGAATTATACTCATATACTTCATTTCAAGGAGAAAAAATTTCGTATTTAACCGAGGCATTCTAGCATTCCCCCTTACAGGGGGCACGTATGTGGGTGAAGACTCTGCTAGTTATTTTGGTTGAATCACACTGTTCTTTTATTGTAGGAGATCGTTTAATTATTTTATCGTGTACCGATAGTTATCAGGCGGTCAAGCGAATGCCACTAACGCTCCAGATAAATAAGTGCACTGATCATGTCAATATATGAAAGTAATTTTGCTAGAGATATGTGAAAGGCTACGATTAGCCCACCGGCATTTTCTCCCTACATTCTTCCCAGTGCTTGAGTTATAATCATATCATTTTTGTCATCTGTATTTCGATTACGACTTGGTAGCACACTGGCGATGTTAGTACCGTGTTCATTTACAGTTTATCTTCACTGCATCTTAATCAAAGATTGCTCATGCGGCCAAACAGCGTCTTTCAGAAAACCAAGTACTTGTTGAGGTAGACTACTTGAGAACAAAAGGATCAAGCTGCCATATTTCTTTTTTTTTGCCAGTGCCTCCCCTCACCACTATACAGCCCGCGAACTTCAAAGTATTGGTTCGACCACATGGGCATTACTTGCAGAGGAATCGCAACTTTAACTATTTTAAAATGAGCGGCCCCATTATATAGCAAAATAACAACCCCATTTGAAAATAAGACGCCCTGCGTTCACTGTGCATCTCGTACACCTTGACGCGACACTTCCGAATGAACACGGAGGGGTAAAAAAACGCAAAACCAATTTTTTCTCGCCACATAGAAGCTTCTCCAACAGCGCGAAAGCTATTGCGCGAAAACAGAACGACGACATAGGGACAAGAAGGACACAAACTATCGTCATGTCGCACCAACGAACCGAAGCTGCCAAACTTCTATGCGCGGAAGCCTTTTTTTGACCTGAAAAAAGAACACCGCAGTGCGGAGAAAAAAGCGGACCAGGCCCAGCTCCCGAAACACGCGTTCTCCGTATATATATATATATATATATATATATATATATATATATATATATATATTGTCACGACGCAGACACAGCAGGAGTTCGATATAGAAGAGCTCACTTTAATTAAAAATGAAAGGCGCTCGGAAAGAGGACCGGGCAAGAGCTTCGTCTTCTTCTCTGGCTGTGCGAGCTCTCCTCTGCAGGTTGAATGCGGCATTTGCCTCCCTCCAGGAAGAGCATCGACCCGATGCTCGGCTACAGAATACGCGGTGTATCTATAGTTGACGTATTACGCAACTGGCTCACTGCAATATGGCTTCATCCGCACAACGTGTACGATTTCAGATTTTTGAGCTCGCGAAGGAACTGTCAGGGATGACCTCATAATTCACGTCACTTAGGCGCCGTATAACATTGTAGGGACCAAAGTACTTCTTCAGTAACTTTTCACAAAGGCCGCGTCGGCGAATAGGGCTCCAGACCCACACTTTCTCGCCTGGTTGATAAGTGACGTATCGGTGTCGCAGGTTATAACGTTGTGCGTCGTAACTCTGCTGTCGGGCGATTCGCACGCGTGCTAGCTGCCGTGCCTCTTCAGCTCGTTGGGTAAAGGCTTGAACATCCGTGTCTGTATCCTCGCAGTCGTGCAGCAGCATGGCATCAAGCATTGTCGTCACTTCACGGCCATAAAGAAGACTAAATGGCGTGCTCCGTGTAGTTTCCTGCTGCGCCGTATTATAGGCAAACGTCACGTATGGTAGAACGTCGTCCCAATTTTTATGATCCACATCGATGTACATACTAAGCATATCAGCAATTGTCTTGTTGAGGCGTTCTGTTAAGCCGTTGGTTTGTGGGTGGTAGGAGGTAGTTTTTCGATGCGCTGTTCCACTCAACTCAAGCACTGACTTGAGGAGCATAGCCGTGAAAGCGGTACCTCTGTCTGTTATTATAATTCTAGGAGCGCCATGCCTCAGAACGATATTTTCAATGAAAAATCGTGCCGCTTCTACTGCGGTTCCACTTGATAAAGCCTTTGTTTCTGCGTAGCGAGTAAGATAGTCCGTAGCGACAATTACCCACTTATTTCCAGTATGCGAAGTCGGGAATGGTCCAAGGAGATCCATTCCGATTTGTGCAAAAGGCATGGTGGGCACTTGAACTGGTTGCAACAATCCGGCTGGTTTTAAAGGTGGCGATTTTCGTCGTTGACAATCGAGGCACGTGCGGACGTAATGCTTTACAGTGCCTGGAAGCTTCGGCCAGTAGTACTTTTGTTGGATTCTGGCCAATGTGCGCGTGTATCCGAGGTGGCCGGAGGTTGGCTCATCGTGGCAAGCGCTCAGGATCTCATCGCGAATGGATGTCGGGACGACAAGTAAGTGGGCATTTCCGCTGGGGGCAAAGTTCTTCTTGTATAGGACACCACTGCGCAAGCAGAATGATGGCAGGCTCCTTGCAAATATCTTGGGAACGCTTGTAGACTGGCCGTTAAGAAAATTAATAAGAGGGAGCAACTCACTGTCTTCCTTCTGCTTAGACGAAATGGTGACCGTGTCGACCACTCCTAAAAATGCCATGTCATCATCTTCTGAGACATCATCTTGCTTTATAGGCGACCTGGATAAGCAATCAGCATCAGAGTGCTGTCGTCCCGACTTATAGACGACCGTCATATCGAATTCTTGTAGGCGTAAGCTCCAGCGCGCTAGCCGACCGGATGGGTCCTTCAAGTTGGTCAGCCAGCAAAGAGAGTGGTGGTCGCTGACTACGTGGAAGGGACGGCCGTAGAGGTATGGGCGAAACTTCAGAACTGCCCATACTACAGCAAGACATTCCTTTTCCGTTGTGGAATAATGGGACTCGGCACGGGAAAGCGTCCTACTTGCATATGCAATCACTCTCTCGGCTGAGTCTTGCCACTGGACGAGTACAGCGCCTAAACCTACGTTGCTGGCATCAGTGTGGATCATGGTTGGAGCGTCCTCGTCAAAGTGAGCAAGCACAGGGGGTGTCTGCAGGCGCTGTCGTAGACCGTCAAATGCTGCTTGTTCCTCTTCGCCCCATAAAAATGGAACATCGTCTCTCGTTATGCGTGTTAAGGGCGACGCTATGTGCGAGAAATTGGCGATAAATCTGCGGTAGTAGGCGCAAAGGCCAAGAAAACGTCTTACGGCCTTCTTTTCTGTTGGCACCGGAAATTTTCGGACGGCGTCGATCTTGTCGGGGTCCGGACGAACACCTTCATGGCTCACCACATGTCCTAAGAATCGGAGTTCCTTGAAACCGAAATGACATTTCTCAGGTTTCAGCGATAAGCCAGCGGACCGTATTGCTCGAAATACTAATAGCAGCCGTCTTAGATGTTCCTCGAATGTTGGTGAGAAAACAATGACGTCGTCGAGGTATACCAGACACGTCTGCCACTTAAGGCCTGATAGGACGGTATCCATCAGTCTCTGAAATGTTGCTGGGGCTGAGCACAATCCGAAGGGCAAGACTTTAAACTCGTAAAGCCCGTCAGGCGTAACAAAAGCAGTCTTTTCTCTGTCCCGCTCATCGACCTCGATTTGCCAATAACCGCTTTTCAGGTCCATCGACGAGAAGAAGCGTGCATGCCTCAGCCTGTCAAGTGAATCGTCAATACGCGGTAGTGGATATACGTCTTTCTTTGTCACGCGGTTCAGCTTGCGGTAGTCCACACAGAAGCGTAAGCTGCCGTCTTTCTTCTTAACTAGCACTACCGGTGATGCCCAAGGGCTTTTTGACGGCTGAATGATGTCATCATTGAGCATTTTCTGGACTTGTTCTTGGATTGCTTCGCGTTCTTTCGGTGCCACGCGGTATGGGTTTTGTCGAATTGGTCTTGCCGTCTCTTCCGTTATAATTCGGTGCTTTGTCAGTGGCGTTTGATTTACCCTCGAGGTCGACGAAAAACAATCTTCAAACTGGCCGAGAATATCTAGAAGACTCTGCCTCTGCGCTGGCGATAAATCTGTGCTCACGTCGACAGGCAGTGGTGTTGAAGCGGCCGGTGTCTCTGCCTGTTGTACTGCGAAGCACTCGCGGAATTCTACAATTTCTTCGAAGTATGCAACTGTGGTACCCTCTGCAATGTGTCGACGCTCGTTGCTGAAGTTTGTCAACAGGACCTCTGCTTGCCCAGACACTACACTGACGAGACTTCTGGCAATAGCGATTCCTCGAGAGAGTAAAAGCGTCGATATTTGTTCCGCGACACCTTCTCCACTATGCTGCGTGTTACACGTGACAGAGACGAGGCGGCATGACAACGGTGGCATGGTCACGTCGTCAATCACGCGCATGGGCTTGCGCTGCAGCACTGCGCTATGGTCCGCTGAGAAGGTCAGTACACCGTCCGGTATATTTATAATGGCACCGTACTCCCGCAGGAAATCCATACCCAAGATGGCCTGTTTACAACACTCAGCAAGAATAACGAAGGTTGCCACGAATGATGAATCCCCAATCTTGATTCGTGCGGTGCACTTTCCGGTAGGTGTCAGCAGCTGGCCTCCGGCTCCTCTAATTTGCGGCCCCGTCCATTCCATTTTTACCTTCTTGAGTTGGTCGGCCAGATTCGCACTCATTATTGAAAAGTCCGCACCAGTGTCGACCAGTGCGGTCACGTCGTGACCGTCAATTGAAAGTGTAATGTCGGCGGTGACAATCTCGTCTTTCGTCGGTTCATTCGAAATGTGCGGCACTTCATGCGGCGGTAATGGGGGATTTTCAAATCTTCGGCAATTCGCAACCTTCCCCCCTAAGGTCGCTGCTTTTAGTTTCCCCGGCGTGGACTGGGAGACCTTCCTCTCGCCATGTCCGTGGTGCTACCCCTATTAGATCGGGGAAAATGACCTGGGGAGGGCGAGCGTGACCGGAACCCAGGAGAAACGTCTCGCGGGATCGTCGCGCTCGTTTCAACGTTGCGTCTTCCGTCGAAATAGCGCCGAGGGGTAGTGGACGGAAATCCTTGATACCCGGCAACGCGATGAGGACAATACCGCACGATGTGGCCTGCTTCCCCACAATGGAAGCACAGGGGCCTGTAGTCAGGGGTACGCCATATGTCGGTTTTGCGGAGTGGGGGTCGCATCGGCGTCGACGTTTCCCTGTAGTACCAAGGCACTGTCGGCGGCTGTTGCTGGTGGTACTGTTGAGGTGGCGGCACGTTAGATCTAGGCTGTCGACGGAGAATATCTGCATATGTTGGCCTAACTATTTCAGTGTTCGGCTCGGGAAGTGAAAGCGCTTGCCTTATTTCTTGGCGAACAACTTCTGTGACCGACGCAATCGCGCAGTCATTCGGTGTGGCAGCGAGCTTCTTCACCTCTTCTTGTACAATTTCGCGTATCAGGTCACGCAAAGAACGCTCGTCAGGTGTCACGGTGGTCACGGCGGTTGCGCTGATTTGTCCGCTGTTGTTTGGACGGTCGTACTGGCGGTACCGTAGCTGTAGTGCGCGTTCTATGGCGGTCGCCTCCTTCGAAAATTCGTCGACGCTTGAAGGTGGGTTCCGTACGAGACCAGCAAACAGCTGCTCTTTAACACCACGCATGAGGTGGCTGATCTTTCTGTTCTCGGACATATCGGGATCGGCTCGATGAAAGAGACGAGCCATGTCCTCAACAAACATTGCAACAGACTCGTTGGGCTTTTGTATCCGTGATTCAAGGAGTCGTTGTGCCTGCTCCCGCCTTTCGGTGTTTGCGAAGGTGTCCAGGAACTTCCGCCGGAACTCGTCCCACGTTGACCACACGCGATTCGTGAACCACGTGCGAGCCCCGTCTTGAAGAGGGAAATACACGTACCCCAACTTCTGTGCGGCGTTCCACCCGTTAACGTTGGCTGTGCGCTCGAACTCCTCAAGCCAGTCATCTGCGTCCTCATATGTGTTGCCATGAAAGTCCACAGGAGTTTTAGGGGTGAAAACAGTCACCTGTGTCGTGCTTGGGCTCGTCATGGTGGGGCAACTGCTTCCCGGCGCGGTCATGTTTTCCGTCCAAGGACCGAACTCTGGGCTCAGGCCTAACAGGCGGCGGCTGGCGCGGTGAACGGGTGTTTCGACGAGCGGAAGTCTTTGTGGACTAGATCCCGGGCTGTTGGAAGGTGTCCTGGACATGTACCCAGCTCCTCCACCAGTGTCACGACGCAGACACAGCAGGAGTTCGATATAGAAGAGCTCACTTTAATTAAAAATGAAAGGCGCTCGGAAAGAGGACCGGGCAAGAGCTTCGTCTTCTCTCTGGCTGTGCGAGCTCTCCTCTGCAGGTTGAATGCGGCAATATATATATATATATATATATATATATATATATATATATATATATATATATATATATATATATATATATATATTGTCACATTACTCCGACGAAGGCTGGTCCACCAGCTGAAAACGTTTAGTAAAGACGCTTCCACGAAAGCTTCGTCGTCTCTTTCTTGCCTATATATATATATATATATATATATATATATATATATATATATATATATATATATATATATATATATATATATATATAGTGTGTGTGTGAGATCTAACAGACAAAGGAAAGTATAGGGGAAGACATTAGACCGAATTGTAATGTAAATATGAAGAAAAGTGGGTGAAAAGATAACTTGCCGTGGGCAGAATCCGAACCTGCCACCTTCGAATGACGCGTTCGATGGTCTACCACTGAGCTACCATGACAGCTGTCCCCCCAGCCACTTTATTGGGTTTATATGTGAAGGTCGCAGGTTCGGATCCTGCCCACGGCAAGTTATCTTTTCACCCACTTTTCTTCATATTTACATTACAATTCGGTCTAATGTCTTCCCCTATACTTTCCTTGGCATTATTGTCTGTTAGATCTCATTATTATTGTGTAAAACACACACAAAAAAACGAGCCATTAAGTATACACTTCTTTCCTTAATTCAATAACGAGGGTGTCGTACTGGCAGACTTAGCGCCTTTAGGTTGTATACGAGGGACTATTTGTCAGCTGCCAAGTCGTAATAAGTTCACGTGCTACGTGACGCCAAATGGGCTCAAAATAGTGTGCTACACTCGCCGCGATGGCTACTGGTGGCGCTGACTGACACTCCCACGTTTAATTCACATATAAACCTAATAAAGTGGCTGGGGGGATAGCTGTCATGGTAGCTCAGTGGTAGAGCATCGAACGCGTCATTCGAAGGTCGCAGGTTCGGATCCTTCCCACGGCAAGTTATCTTTTCACCCACTTTTCTTCATATTTACCTTAAAATTCGTTCAAATGTCTTCCCCTATACTTTCCTTGGCATAATTGTCTGTTAGATCTCATTATTATTGTGTAAAACACAAAAAACGAGCCCTTAAGTATACACTTCTTTCCTTAATATATATATATATATATATATATATATATATATATATATATATATATATATATATATATATATATATATATATATATATATATAGTCCAAGCGCGTTTCGCTTCGTCATGCTTGAGACCTGTGACATTCAAAAGCGCAACCTCGAACTTTCGGGAAGTCACTATGGATGAACTGGCAGATGTCATACTAACTGTAAAGCAAGCGGCTCCCGGTCCAGATCAGATTACAAACTCTATGAATAAATTGATATTTAATGCCCATCCCTAGGAGCTTTTGAATATTGTTAACTGCTCCTTACAGCACACATGGATTCCAAGTGCATGGAAAATTGCTAAAGTTATGTTGCTGCGAAAAAGTCCAAGCCTCGAATATGTCCTGGATAACATTTGGCCAATTTCGCTTACTTCAAACCAAGTTAAAATAATTGAAAGAATTCTTCATAGAAGGCTCAGTGAATTCATCGCTCGTCAGGTCATCCTTTCACCAAGGCAAGTAGTATTTAGACAGGGGTGCTCTATATGGTCGGCTCATGTTGATTTGAAAAGCCGAATTCGCCTTGCAAAAGTATCTGGTGAGCTTTCTGCATTAGTCACGTTAGATATCGCAAAAGCCAACAATAGTGTGGAATACAGTACATTAATTTCAAGATTAGTGGACTGTGAGGTTCCCAAGTACATTATATCTTGGGTTCAGGAGTTTCTCTTTAAGAGACAATTCTTTTGTTGCCACGAGGGAATTACTTCTGCCTCATATAAGCAAACAAGAGGTGTTCCGCAAGGATCAGTCCTGTCACCTCTCTTATTTAATATATTATAATCATCTATTCCCGCTCATAAAAATGTTCCTCTTTACGTCTACGCCGATGATATTGCTTTTTTTCTCGTCATCCCGAGATATCAATAGTTTGTATCAAATCTTACAGTCATATTTGAGTGAGCTTGAGGTATGGCTTGGCGGGCTGTCTTTTTCACTCAATGTTAGCAAATGTGCTCTGCTTGTATTCCCTCCCACATGCATACGTCAAATAACTCACGGCCCTCAGTTCCTAGCAGCTGCGAAGCAACTGGCCATGGCGGCGGTCAGATCTGCAACGCAGGAGAGGGTGCTAAGAATCTCTGGACTACAGGCCGCCTTTGGAACCTGAACTTGGCAACGTTTAACGCTAGAACTTTATCTAGTGAGGGAAGTCTAGCTGTACTATTCGAGGAGCTAGAGTGTGTTAAATGGGATATAATAGGGCTCAGTGAGGTTAGGAGGTCAGATGAGGCCTCTGCTGTGCTACAGAATGGGCACGTCCTTTGCTATCGGGGATTGGCAGACAAAAGAGAACTGGGAGTAGGGTTCCTAATTCACAGAAACATAGCTGGCAACATAGAGGATTACTATAGCATTAATGAAAGGGTGGTAGGCATTGTAATTAAACTGAATAAAAGATACAAAATGAAGGTAGTACAGGCTTACGCGCCTACATCCAGCCATGATGACGCTTCAGTTGAAAGCTTCTATGAAGACGTGGAATCGGCAATGAGTAAGGTGAAAACACAGTATACTATAGTAATGGGCGACTTTAATGCAAAGGTAGGAAAGAAGCAGGCTGGAGACCAGGCAGTAGGAGATTATGGCATCGGCACTAGAAACGCCAGAGGAGAGCTACTAGTAGAATTCGCAGAACGCAATAATCTGCGTATTTTGAATACCTTCTACCGAAAACGAGAAAACCGCAAGTGGACATGGAGGAGCCCTAATGGCGTAAATAAGAACGAAATAGATTTTATAATGACTGCACACCCAGGAGTCGTGCAGGATGTGGAAGTGGTTGGCAAGGTAAGATGCAGTGACCATAGAATGGTATGGGCTCGAATCCGCCTAGACTTGAAAAAGGAACGACAGAAACTGATACGCAAGAAGCAAATCAATGAGCTAGCACTGAGAGGGAAAGTACAGGAATTCAGAGTGTCACTGCAGAACAGGTACTCTGCTCTTAGCGAGGAAACCAACCTTAGCGTAGATACAATGAATGATAATCTGACGAGTATCATCACGGAGTGTGCAGTGGAAGTTGGAGGCAGGGTAGCTAGACAGGACACCGGCAAGCTTTCCCAGGAAACGAAGAACCTAATTAAGAAGCGTCAAATCATGAAAGTGTCAAGTACAACAGACAAAATAGAACTGGCAGAGCTTTCGAAGTTGATTAATAGACGTAAAGTATGCGATGTAAAAAGGTATAACATGGAGAGAATTGAGCACGCTCTGAAAAACGGAGGAAGCGTCAAAGCAGTGAAGAGGAAACTTGGGATAGGCAAAAGGCAGATGTATGCACTAAGGGACAAAGAAGACAAAATAATTACCAATATGGATAGGATAGTTAAAATAGCGGAGGAGTTTTACAGAGATCTGTACAGTAGCCGAGACAACCACGACCTTAATACTATAAGAACTAACAGTAACCCAGACGACACCCCACCGGTAATGATAGAAGTAGTCAGAAAAGCTTTGGAGAGCATGCACAGAGGCAAAGCTGCTGGTGAGGATTGGGTAACATCAGATCTGCTGAAAGATGGAGGACAGATTGTGTTAGAAAAACTAGCCACTCTATTTACGAGGTGTCTTCTGACGGGAAAAGTACCAGAGTCTTGGAAGAACGCTAACATCATCTTAATACATAAGAAAGGAGATGGCAAGGACTTGAAGAATTACAGGCCGATCAGCTTGCTCTCTGTAGTATACAAGCTATTTACAAAGGTAATTGCTAGCAGAGTAAAGAAAACATTAGAATTCAATCAATCAAAGGAACAAGCAGGATTTAGAACAGGCTACTCAATAATTGACCACATTCATACTATCAATCAGGTAATAGAGAAATGCTCAGAGTATAACCAACCACTATACATAGCCTTCATAGATTACAAGAAGGCGTTTGATTCAGTAGAAATATCAGCCGTCATGCAGACACTGCGGAATCAGGGCGTAGATGAAATATATATAAACATTCTGGAAGAAATCTACAGGGGATCAACTGCTACCATAGTGTTTCATAAAGAAAGCAACAGAATACCAGTCAAGAACGGTGTAAGGCAGGGGGACACAATCTCCCCAATGCTATTCACTGCGTGCTTACAGGACGTTTTCAGAAGCCTAGAATGGGAACAGTTAGGGATAAGAGTTAATGGAGAGTACCTCAGTAACCTGCGCTTCGCTGATGACATTGCATTGCTGAGTAACTCAGGGGACGAATTGCAACTCATGATTACGGAGTTAGACAAGGAGAGCAGAAAGGTTGGTCTTAAAATTAATCTGCAGAAAATGAAAGTAATGTACAACAACCTCGGAAAGGAGCAGCGCTTCGAGATAGGTAATAGTGCACTTGAATTTGTAAAAGACTATGTCTACTTAGGGCAGGTAATAACCGCAGAGCCTAACCACGAGATTGAAGTAACTAGAAGAATAAGAATGGGGTTCAGTACATTCGGCAAGCACTCTCAAATTATGACAGGTAGATTGCCACTATCCCTCAAGAAGAAGGTATATAACAGCTGTATCTGGCCGGTACTTAGCTACGGAGCAGAAACCTGGAGACTTATGGAGGGTTCAGCTTAAATTGAGGACGACGCAGCGAGCAATGGAAAGAAAAATGGTAGGTGTAACCTTAAGAGACAAGAAGAGAGCAGAGTGGATTAGGGGACAAACGGGGGTTAAGAATATCATAGTTGAAATAAAGAAGAGGAAATGGACATGGGCCGGGCATGTAGCGCGTATACAGGATAACCGCTGGTCATTAAGGGTAACTAACTGGATTCCCAGATAAGGGAAGCGGGTTAGGGGGAGACAGAAGGTTAGGTGGGCAGACGAGATTAAGAAATTTGCGGGTATAAATTGGCAGCAGCAAGCACAGGACCGGGTTAACTGGCGGAACTTGAGAGAGGCCTTTGTCCTGCAGTGGACGTAGTCAGGCTGATGATGATGATGATGATGATGATGATGATGATGATGATGATGTATTCCCTCTATCCGTTCCCGTATTTCTTTCACTTCATTATCGAAATGATCTGATTCCACAAGTAACAGCGCTAAAATATCTTGGTATTGTTTACGTGGACAATTTAAATTGGCAGCAACAAATAGAATCAAACACCCGTAAAGCAGAAAGCGCCGTAGAATTGCTCCGCCGGTTTTGCAATAAGAATTCAGGGATGCACAGGGATACGTCACTTATGATATACAAACTTTACGTACGCCCAACTCTGGAGTTTGGCTGCGTTCTGTTTTCTGGAAGTGCTGAGTACAAATTAAGACCTCTTATATTGCTAGAAAGGCAAGCTCTGCGG
>WOVY01013709.1:20000-92500 GCA_013436015.1 Rhipicephalus annulatus
AGAAATGTCAGAGGAGAGCTACTAGTAGAATTCGCACAACGCAATAATTTACGAATTTTGAATGCCTTCTACCAAAAACGAGGAAACCGCAATTGAACATGGAGGAGTCCTAATGGCGAACATAAGGACGAAATAGACTTTATAATGAGTGCACAGCCAGGATGTGCAGGATGTGGAAGTGTTTGGCAAGGTACGATGCAGTGACCATAGAATGGTGCGGTCTCGAATTCGCCTAGACTTGAAAAAGGAACGACAGAAACTGATACGCAAGAAGACAATCAATGAGCTAGCACTGAGAGGGAAAGTACAGGAATTCAGAGTGTCACTGCAGAACAGGTACTCTGCTCTTAGCGAGGAAACCAACCTTAGCGTAGATACAATAAATGATAATCTGACGAGTATCATGACGGAGTGTGCTGTGGAAGTTGGAGGCAGGGTAGTTGGACAGGACACTGGCAAGTTTACCGAGGAAACAAAGAATCTCATTAGGAAGCGTCAAATCATGAAAATCTCAAGTACAAAAGGCAAAACAGAACTTGCAGAGCTTTCGAAGTTGATTAATAGGCGTAAGGTATGCGATGTAAGAAGGTATAACAAAGAGAGAATTGATCACGCTCTGAATAACGGTGGAAGCGTCAATGCAGTGAAGAGGAAACTTGGTATATGCAAAAATCAGATGTATGCACTAAGGGACAAAGAAGGCAAAATGACTGCCGATATGAATAGGATAGTTAAAATAGCAGAGTAGCTTTACAGAGATCTGTAGAGTAGCCGGGACAACCACGACCTAAATGCTGTAAGAACTAGCAGTAACCCAGATGACATCCCACCAGTAATGATAGAAGAAGTCAGAAAACCTTTGGAGAGCATGCAAAGAGGCAAAGCTGCAGGTGAGGATCAGGTAACATAAGATCTGCTGAAAGATGGATGACAGATTGTGTAAGAAAAACTAGCCACCCTCTTAACGAGGTGTCTTCTTACGGGAAAAGTACCAGAGTCTTGGAAGAATGCTAACATCATCTTAATACATAAGAAAAGAGTTGACAAGGACTGGAAGAATTACAGGCCGATCACCTTGCTCTCTGTAGTACAGAAGCTATTTACAAAGATAATTGCTAACAGAGTAAAGAAAACATTAGAATTCAATCAACCATAGGAACAAGCAGGATTTCGAACAGGCTACTCAACAATTGACCACATTCATACTATCAATCAGGTAATAGAGAATGCTCAATATAACCAACCACTATACATAGCCTTCATAGATTACGAGAAGGCGTTTGATTCAGTAGAAATATCAGCCGTCATGCAGACACTGCGTAATCAGGGTGTTGATGAAGTATATTAAACGTCCTGGAAGAAATCTACAGGGGATCAACTGCTACCATAGTGGTTCATGAAGAAAGCGACAGAATACCAATCATGAAGGGTGTAAGGCAGGGGGACACAATCTCCCCAAAGCTATTTACCGCGTGCTTACAGGAGGTTTTCAGAAGCCTAGAATGGGAACAGTTAGGAATAAGAGTTAATGGAGAGTACCTTAGCAACCTGCGCTTCGCCGATGACATTGCATTGCTGAGTAACTCAGGGGACGATTTGCAACTCATGATTACGGAGTTAGACAATGAGAGCAGAAAGGTGGGTCTTAAAATAATCTGCTGAAAACGAAAGTAATGTACAACAACCTCGGAAAAGAGCAGCGCTTCGAGATAGGTAATAGTGCACTTCAAGTTGTAAAAGACTATGTCTACTTAGGGCAGGTAATAACCGCGGAGCCTAACCACGAGATTGAAGTGACTAGAAGAATAAGAACGGGGTGGAGCACATTTGGCAAGCACTCTCAAGTTGTGGCAGGTAGATTGCCACTAGCCCTCAAGAGGAAGATATATAACAGCTGTATCTTGCCAGTACTTAGCTACGGAGCAGAAACCTGGAGGCTTACAATGAGGGTTCTGCTTAAATTGAGGACGACGCAGCGAACAATGGAAAGAAAAATGGTAGGTGTAACTTTAGGAGACAAGAATCGAGCAGAGTGGATTAGGGAACAAACGGGGGTTAAGTATATCATAGTTGAAATTAAGACGAGGAAATGAACATTGGCCGGGCATGTAGCGCGTAGACAAGATAACCGCTGGTCATTAAAGGTAACTAACTGGATTCCCAGAGAAGGGAAGCGGGTTAGGGGGAGACGGAAGGTTAGGTGGGCAGATGAGATTAAGAACTTGGCGGGTATAAATTGGCAGCAGCAAGCACAGGACCGGGTTAACTGGCGGAACATGGGAGAGGCGTTTGTCCTGCAGTGGACGTAGTCAGGCTGCTGATGATGATGATTGTGAGCACATTCGTCGAGTTTTGTGGGAGCACCCTTCGTTGCTCTTATGCGACCAGGAAACCATATATAGTGTGAGGCTTGATTACTTTTTCCTTGAGCATTTCCAAAGCCTGTCTAAAGAGTAGTACCTTGGTGAATGCTCGCATAGCTTCCCTCGAATCGCTGTGAATATTCCATCTATTTAGGTCTAAGAGTGCCAATTTTTCTTGTATTAATATTGATTACCAGCAATAGAGCAGATATATATGTTTTGTCAAACCTTTTTCGTCTTCTTGCTTTCGATGATCATAAAGAGCTAAACATTTATTGTCTCAGGCATATCTTTAAACATATATCTTACAATACTAGAAAAAACACTTTTGAGTGCATTTTGTTATTCGCATTTACCAGATTTAAACAATTTAGCTCTGATCAATTCAATATACCATGAATAAAGCACGAGCTAAGCGAAATAGAAAAATCACAAAGAGAAAAGAAAACACACTAGAAGAATATTGAGCTAAATTTTTCATCATTGTTAGCATTTTAATACTCATATATTGTAGTTAGGTTGTTGTGTTAGCTATTCCTAGCTTATAGAAGAAGTATTGTGAAGAAACACTAAAAAAACAAAAAATCATCTAAAACTTGTTCAATCGTCTGCATTGGGTAAGGGCCACGAGAAGACAAGAAGAAGAAGAAGAAGAAGAAGAAGAAGAAGGAGACGACGACGACGAAGAAGAAGGAGGAGGAGGAGGCCAGGCTGGGAATTACTCCTTCTTCGGTTATATATATATATATTGTATCATCAACTTCGGTTCTCGTGAACGCGAGCTTCAAGCTTGCGTTCGGGAGAACCGAAGTTGATGATACGATGTCTGTGTATCTGCAACTTGCAAATGGTAACGTTCAGTCTCTATCATGGTTTTCTGTGGTGGCATCTCCTTCGGTAGGATTGTACATCATGCCTTGATATCTCGTACAAAATACTTCCTTGACGTTTCCTTCTACAAATATGGCTCAGATGTTGACTTGGTCTTCCCTTAGTTAGTGTCGTTTCTAACGACCATCCTTAAGCCACAAATCTGCTTGTGATCTCATTTTAGTTCGCCGTTGTGCTTGATGTAACTGCCGTAGTTTCCGGAGTTCTTTGAGTTCTTGATGACACTGCTGATGTTGCGGAATCTTACGAGGTGGTACTCCTTTAGTAACACGAGCCTGCTTTTTCTTGATAGTTGATGTGACTAGTAGATAGTTGGTAATTGTTGGGTTGTCGCAATTCTCGTAAGAAAATGAAGGTGGTGCACTAGAATCGTCAGGGAAGTCTTTGGAGGCTCTTGCAACGCCGTTCTTGATAGACGCTTTTGGTACAGGGCAGTGCTTGGGAGTTGATTCTTCCGAGCCTACTGTGTTCATTGGACTCTTAGGTGGCTGGGAACTCGACGGCGACACTGAGAAACGCTTGATTTGGTAGGATTTTGCTTGGGATTGTTTCTCTGTCTGCGCAACTTTGGAGGTTGACTGTCCTGATGCATGAATATGGACGGTAGACCCTGGGCTTGGCTGAGTATATTCGGAGTGCCTCAGCTGTATACCAACCATAGTGAGCGTGTGAGGCGTGAGGTGGGCGTTGTGAGTGACCGAAGAACCACGCGATGGAAAAGCAGGAGGTTGGTCAATGCGTGAAGGCTGCTTTTGACTGTGACCACCGGGTGTGGTTGTCTGTGGGTGGTGGGTTATAAGCAAGTCTTCGTCGTAGTCGTCATTGTATTCTTTGAACCAAACGATCATTTCTTGTTTGATCTTTTCCCATGACTCGTCGTTTTGAATTATATGGGTGAGGTAGAATTTGAAGGCCTCACCGGCGACGTAGTCGGTAAAGTTGGCGACCATCTCCCATTCCGACCATGATGCAGCGGTAGCGTGGAGCTCGAACAGGTAGAACCAGTCCTGCACGGGTCCATCGTCCGCTGCTCTGGTGTACTTGGGGATGGGAAGGTCAGCAGATGGTTCTGACATGATGCTGGTCGATGCGTAATACTAGGCGCTTGTACGGTATTGTCCATGCGTGGTCAGCATGCCTTGCATAGAACTGCGTAGATGATGAGCGACTGATGAAGGGGCTGGCAGGTCTTCATCCTGTCGACTCGTGTGACACTATGATGACTGCGAGACGTGGCACGGCTCATACGCCATGTTTATTCCTTTCTGACTTCTTCCTTCTCGGCTTCTACCAATCATCGCTTCATACGTCACACACACACACACGTATATATATATATATATATATATATATATATATATATATATATATATATATATATATATATGGGCAGGGTCCGAACCTGCGACCTTCGAATAACGCGTTATTCGAAGGTCGCAGGTTCGGATCCTGCCCCCGGCAAGTTATCTTTTCACGCACTTTTCTTCCTTCTCATTTACATTACAATTGGCCTAATAACTTTCCTTATACTTTCCTTGGCATTATTGTCTGTTATATCTTATATATATATATATATATATAATATATATATATATATATATATATATATATATATATATATATATATATATATATATATATATATATATATATATATTCAAGTCCAGAGTTACTTCATGTTTGTAAAACCATAAACCTTTAACTTAAACCTCCTGCCGCCCGGTTCTTGGGCCGATCTCCCTTTGTGAGTGTGCGCCAGAATAACAAGAAATATCATCATCATCATCATCATCTCCCGAATGCACTTATCTTCGACGACGATCTGCCACCGTCGTCAGCCGACGACATCCGAGCAGCAGAGGTCAACCGTTGCTCGACCGTGGGTCATTCAACGTCGCGTTTCAACACCAGAAGTGGTGACAGCGGCACATAATAAGCCAGCCAATCTCAGTGTGGCAGGTCCTTCAGTAAGCAGCGGTTTGCAGCATGGCTACCAGCTGCGGTTGCGCATTCCGCGGCATCAAAACGCGTTCACGCTGTTCGTTCAGGACAAGAAGCGACCGACTATTGCCGACAATACACGCGGCAATAACCATCGTGTAAGCAGCCACCCAGGTATAGGCTGTGGCACTGCCTCGGCGCTGAAACCGAGGAAAAGTCCTGCGAACGAAACGTGACCGAGGCCGCCACGGACCAGTAAAAGAAAAGCGCTGACTACGTGTACTGACTGCGTGAGGCTCACCGAGATCAGGAGTCACAGGGAAAGGGCAGTGATGCGGCCAGAAATTTGAAGTATAAGTTACTGTTCGTGTCCGTAAATAAGTTACCGTGCCACCGTCCTAAACAATAAGGCGGGGCTCTTCTAGTTTCGCTCTTCAGGGAGCGAATGCGAGGCCTTGGCGTGGGCAAGGAAACAGCACGCTCTAGAACAATGGTTACCAGTTATAACGGTGGGTGGCTCTTACTACTTTTGTTTTCACCGGTTTCCATAGGTATTAGTAGTATAAATAAATCGCAGAATTCATAAGAATAATATTGCCTCTTTTTTCCGAAGTCAAATATAAGCAGGGGCCACAATATCTCGTGTTGTGTGTGCGTGTGTGTGTGTTGTGTACTTTTATTCCAATCGTCTAATTTCTTACCCTGTCCGGCGACAAATATCAGGTTGGCACCATGTAGCTACTTTACGGCTTCCTCCTGTTTTGGGGCATTTAGGGGCAATTTTTCGTAATATATGCATGAAAGTAAAACAAACTATTACCAAGCTGTTTATTTTTTTGTAGCAGCATAGATGCTTACATAAAGAGTGGACACTTCCGTAGGGTTCTGCGGCCGAGTTACTGCGCTGCTTTCAGAGCCACGAGTGGCTGGTCAGACCCGATAACATCTTTTGCATGAATAAAATAACAAAACTGATTTGTTTCCATTGCTGAGATTTGAATCCGTACCCTTGTGCTCCGAAAACGAGTGTCTTTACCACTAGGCAACACATCTATAGTTTCTAGTGAGGAATACATCTACAGCACACCTAAACCACAAGAATGTGTACCCTTTGTACAAGATAAATGTAGTAAAACGACACTTTCCAGTCAGACTTTACGAGTTTTGTGGCGAGGCATTGAACGTGCTCAGCGGGACACGTTGCGGAGCGGATGTGGAATATTGCACAAGTCAATAAAGTTTCTTCTTTGCAAAAATTTGATTACAAACTTCGGTTTTCATTGACCTCCTGAAGCGGTTGTTATATGTCGATACAGTAGAGTAGAAGCGAGCAAGGGCGCGCCATCCAGCAGTTGGTCGGAGCCTATCATGCTGGGCCGCGAAAAGGCTCGAATGGCCACTATTTATTTAGTATGTTTCACGATAGTATCAGTCGATTTGCTCACGCATCCTCCTCCCAACAGGAGGTATGGTACACATCGAAACTCCCTAACACAACGCGCGGTGCGCCTTGAACACGAAGTGGCGAAGTTACATGCATGTCAGAGGTATGGCGCACAATCAAACTCCCCAGCACAACGCACGGCGCGCCTGCAACATGAAGTGGCGAAGTTACATGCATGTCGGCAAACGTGTAACTGGCACGCTGCTCACGCTGCTCGCCATCTATGTTGACGCTGTGCGCTAGTTTCACATTACGATGAAGAGTGCGTGCTTTCGCCTGAATTTTATAGAAGCCAGTATCCCCGACAAAATGTAACTGGACTGTTCACCTGACCAGGTTGGACTGCTTGAATCTGTAGTGATATTGTGTAAACTCTACTAATAAAATCCGATCGCACAGCACAGTCACAGTGGCTGTGTGCATGCTATAATACTCGACATCATTGCAAAGGGTCTGAGTTCAATAGCCACCGAATGGTGCGCGCTGAAGTTTACGGAGACCGGCGTTGCCGGCAGACAACTACGCCACCAAAATCGGCTGTTGTAATGGCGTGACTTCTTTCGCTAACGTTTCCCGTTTGTTTGTATACTGACTTGTTCGCTGAAATTCGTAAGAATTCTATGTAATCTCCTACACTGTATGCATGGCGGGCTGAAGTTAGTACAGCAAAACTGGTTAATTTGACCCTCAATAATTTGGAAAATCTGATAATACGGACTTGTTCTCTGACCCCTATCAGCATATGCTCTCTCGCGTATATACAGTCACATTTGACAGAAACCCAGTTATTTCGGACAATTCGAAGAGTGCGCCGAGTTCGCAGCACCGCAAATATGCATCTCAAAGAACGAAAACTGCGTTCGCAGACAACCGACACATTTGCGTTGCTTTCTTCTTTATGGTTCATGGCAATATTTTTGCCCACATGTGTATCAGGCAGCTTCGTTTTAACTTGATGAAATGTGCGTAATGTCACTAACTTCAAACATGGCGCAGGCGTTTGAAGATGAAGAGGTTTCAGCCACGATCGGCTCGTTGGCACAAAAATTCTCTCCTACATCACACGATAGGAACTATCCGTTGTCGGCCATTTTATCTTTCAAACGAGTATTGTCACATGCGCGTTGTGGTGTACAATACGTCGTTGTGCCGGGGAGCTGAGCACATTTCGGGCTTATGGAACACAAAATTCTGGTGCCGTGGTCGCATTGAGGACTAAATCACGAGGAAAATAAAACTACAGTTTTTAAACTTTTCCTATACAAAATAAGAACAAGAATAACGTATTCATCAAGCAAACAAAGCTTTATCATGAAACAAACATATCACCATTTTCGATAGTTTTCATAATTCGGCGTTTTCTTACTTTGGACATTTTTCCAGATCCCATGATATCTAAATCACCCGCTGTGGTGGTCTAGTGGCTAAGGTACTAGGCTGCTGACCCGCAGGTCCGGGGATCAAATCCCGGCTTCAGCGGCTGCATTTCCGATGGAGGCGGAAATGTTGTAGGCCCGTGTGCTCAGATTTGGGTGCACGTTAAAGAACCCCAGGTGGTCGAAATTTCCGGAGCCCTCCACTACGGCGTCTCTCATAATCATATGGTGGTTTTGGGACGTTAAACCGCACATATCAATCAATCATTGATATCTGAATTGACAATTGATTAGTCTGTAGCCTTCGTTACCCTATTTACAAGCTACTTTCGGCGTCAAGAAGGAGCAATTGAAAAAGAATCTCTACTCTCATTTCTATAATCTTCCTTATTCAAAACAATATTGCTTATTGTTTGGTAATAAATATTTAACTGATAATGCCACTTTTGTTCCATTCGGCTTCAAATTTGGGTATAAAAGTAAATTACATAGCGACTTTGGCTACTTTTATTTTTAGTGCTGGCTCTTTTTCAGATCGAGCCAACGGCCACCCTTTGTGTGTGTGGGGGGGGGGGGTGTTTTCTGTGGTTGTGAATGTGTGTGCATGCCCATGCGTGCGTGTTTGTGTGTGTGTGTGTCTTTTACAAGGGCCATCAGCCGGAAAAGTTCTGATGCAGGCTGCACACCAGCGAGCGCACAGCGACGAGTGGAGCTTGGACAGTGAAAGGTGAACTCGCGTCGTGTATTTCGTTCGCGGCCGATGCAAGAGAATGCGTATCGCGTTTTCGGTGGTCTGGCGGTGAATACTTGATTCCGTATAGCGAGCAAAGTAAGCAGGTACAGAGATGCCCACAGTATGCGGTTGGGGACATCAAAATAACATGTAATTTCAGCCGCTGAATTGGCGCGTGGCAAGCCACGTTGCCAAAACGACAGGCAAGCACCGACAAGCGCGGACCGTGGACGAGCGAGGGAAAAAAAAAAGTCAGACATGTCTCGTTCTCTCTTCGATAAGGCGAGGACAGGTTGGCACAGGAAGGCAATTTCTTCCAGCCACGTGGCAGCATGCCTGGCGGTCGACGGGATTGTCAACCGGTGTGCGCGTGCGCATAGAGTTTATTAAGTGTCCGCGGGTAGTGGCAAAGCTAGAGATGAATTTTTCATCCTTACGCGTTCAGACAATTATACGGCGCGCGCGACTGCGGCCCCGGTGACGCGGATCTCCCAACTAATACATTCTTGGCTTTATATATCAAAGTCCCCATTATTCCAATCCTACAGCTTACTTTTATTTGCCTCCTGCTTTATTATCTGCATAGCACTCCGTAAATGTTTTTTTCTTGATCCTCCTACACATATATTTACGGATAATATTTACCCTAAGCGCCATACACAGTAGTGAATAGAAGATTTTAACCTTGTTAACCTCCCTGCCTTTCTTTTTTCTTCTCTATCTGTGTGTTCCAAACAGACTTTCCTGTACTAGGGTCGTTTTATTTACTCGCGGTTCGCGACCGAAAAGCCGACGTTCACGGCACGCGTCCCACTTTGTGTGACTGCATTTTATTGCTTTCTTTCCCTTAGGACGGCAAACAGTATAAAGCTAGACATGGCGAGCGCCGTCACATGTGCCACAAAATTAAATGCCACTGCAGTTTCCTGGAGGTGCCCTTCTGATCTTGAAGCTAAAGGCCATCTGACATCACGCAAGTGGACGCGCGTCCCAGAAGCTGCGTCAACACAGCGTGAAGAACAGTTCCCGCAGGCAGTTTGTGTGTGCGTTGCATCATCTTGCCATGTCACAAAGAATCTATAACGAATGCACAGAATGAGCCCAGCTCCCTAACTGTAATTTCCGAAGCTCATTCGAAGTGACTGGTTGCGTAGCTATGCTCAATGGCAATGCACTTACCGCATAACGCAATCGATTCAATACGCTGACACGCAAACCCGAATAGCCGTTTGTGCATTCGTCAAGTTTCGCAGTATATTCATGCAGAATATCAAGTGCACACAGAAAGCAATTAACACCTTTAAAACGGCCTATTGAAGACAACGATACCCTTGTGTCGGAAAGCTGGTTAGCTTCGCGGTAAATTTTATCCTTGTTTTACACATTTTATGTGCTCTACGGTTAGGTGCGTAAGATTGGCATGGCTCAGATAGTTTTTTACGCCTGCGCTACAGATTGATATGTTGGGGGATGTGTGCAATTCTTGAATAAGAATTCATTTGTTAGGTCCAGTGTTTGTGTTGTGTGGTTGTTCTTTTTCGCTGTCTTCTCATAGTTTCTCGCTGGTTTCATCTTCCTATTAATATGAACAAACGCGCCCAGAAAGCTACGTCGCTAAAGAAGAACCTCACACTTTTCTACTTTTCACTAAACAAACTGTTTCCAATAGAAAACCTTGACCGTAGGCACACTGAGACAGTGAAAAAGGTTGCTGGAAATATGCGAACGCATTTGTAAGAATGGAACTTGTTCCTGTAACTCTGACCATTTTTTTCAACTAATCTTAAGGGCACTGTTTTCAAATAAAAAATAAATTTAAGAACCTAAACATAGCGACAAAAAAAAAAAACGGCCACAGCTCCCGAAACTTAGCGCTAGTTTCGGTTTCAAGGAACATGCACGCTCGTAGTGGTCGCCGGGCATCCTAATATCTGGTAGAATGAAGTGAGGTTGATGTGAATGCTCGCATTTATTGGTGTCCACAAGCTTTTACAAATAAAAAGATTCGATATCCCTATAAACAACTTCTCTTTTGTTTATATGTCTCCTCTAATTACTTATTTTATGAACTTTAAATCAGGCCAAGAGCAGGAAATGATTAATTTCTCTCGCTTAGCGATATTAGAAGTTAAATTGCGCTCAGTTATTTCGCTTGGTTAGCGAGCCAACTAGGGGAAAGATAAAGACAGCAAGTTGTGGCGGGCAGAGAACAAAAGGCGCAGTGAACTACGGCAAGAAAAGTTTTCCGGGGCTCTGCGGTGTGCTAACCCGGGGATTTCTAGTTCCGCAAAGGTTTTCAGCATTTCCTTTAGGCAACGGGTGAGCACAAGAGTTTGAACCTATTATTCAAGCAGGTATTTTATTTATAATTATTTATTTATACGTATACCTACAGCGCCCTCTGGGGGCATTGTGGTAGGGGGGTTTACAAATTCAAAGTACATTTAAATCAGTGCGGACAAGTTGAATTGCACGGCACTCAAAAAATAAAAACAAATCAAAAATACCTAAGTCACAGCATACAATATCATTGTGTATTGATTTTGCATGCGTACATGAGTCAACCTAGTTCTCTGCAAGCCTGGCTGGCCTGATAGAAGTGCCGCGTCGCTTGACTGATTGGTGATGGCGGCAACCAAGCTCATGTTAGGAGAATGCGTTTGTTGAAAGGCTTGAATTAAAGGCTTCCATTCGAATTGGCTTGGCTACATACCTTTAGCATTTATAAGCCCTAACTGCATGCGCGAGATTCGCTCGCGACAGCGAGAAACGACAGCGACAAGGTTTGCGGCGATTTTCGACAAGATTGTGGCGTTTCGCGGCCACATGGCTGCGCCACTAGTCCTCGCTTTGGTTCCAATTTGCTTTCGATGCTTGATATTTGTGTATACTTCAAAGAATGCAAGGTATACTACTTTATTTTCCAGATAAAGCTGTTATGAAATCACAAGTCGGGTCACGCGCAGTTGTCAGCCGCTGCCAGTGCCTGTAACCACATTGTGCGAAATTAGAAAAAAAAAAATGACAACATATCTACTGACTGAATAATGATAAGTAAGACGAAGCGCTGGAGGGTTTCGTCGCTATACTGTGAACCATCCGCGAATATCGGCCACTAGATCATCAAAAACGTGACAAACACTTTATATATTTATACAAGACATTTTATTACTTGAGAGGGGTAGGTTTACGTCGAGTCTGTTCCCAATTCATTATAACGGCTTTATGGTCGGTGAATCGGTGGATCGTTGATGGGGCGTAGTCGGATGTTTGCAAGGACGAAATAGTGGACAGTTTGCAAAGGTGGAACTATAGGCGGTCACGTAAAAACAAGGGATAGACACAGTGGGACAATCTATGGTTCTTTGACGCGCACCTGGATGCAAGTACACGACAATCTTGCATTAAATATTGGCTACTTCACAACAGTATTTGCTTTATGGTCGGTGAAGTGCTGGATTGGTGATGAGGCGTAGTGGGATGTTTGTAAGGACGAAGTAGTGGGCAGTTGACAAAGGTGAAACTGTGGGCGGTCACGTACATACATACATACATACATACATACATACATACATACATACATACATACATACATACATACATACATACATACCAAAGATGGACAGACCCACGCCTTTAGGAGCTTCACCCCTAAAAACCCTAGCACCAAAGACACAGTGGCGCTCGAAACCCGGGTCTACTGGGTGCCAGCCCAGTATTATACCACTGAGCTTCGCCGGTGCTTGTGACTTCTTGGCAAACCTAGCACCCAGTGGTGCTCGAACTCTGGTCCACTGGGTACCAGCCCAGCATTCTACCACTTAGCTACGCTGGCGCTTGTGACTAGTTGGTAAACTTGCCTTAGGCAGGCTTCATGTCGGAAAGGGAATCGCTTTAATACGACTTATAGCGCGTGTTGAAATATCGAAAGAACGTTCAGTCGTCGTACAATGCGAATAGCGTAACAAGTGGGCCGTCCAATGCTCCAACCCATTACAAAAGCTTGTTCTTGTTCCCCTGTTAATTGTGGCGCAAACCCACTTCAGCCATAATTCCTCATCGTCTTCGGGCACTCCCTTAACAATTGGCACGAAAATCGTTGCAAGTGTTTAGCGGATGCCACGCTTCTCAGTAGATTGACGAAAAATAGCATAGCGAATGGCGGCCTATTACCCAAAAGTATATTAATAATGCCCTGGTGGGTATTAAGCAAGTGTGTTTGTAGTAGTTACCCAATGAGTGTTTTGAAAAGGCTTTGAAAGGCCGCTCTTCTAACTTTCGCTGTGACTGTGCAACGCCTTCCGCGCAGGCTTGGCGTTTTCTTTTCTTTTTACGTTCTCATCTCAAGCGGAGTGTGAGAGAGCGGCCGTATTTTATCTTAAATCTTGGTATAAAAGGTTTGCTTTGATGTCTCGACGGTAGCTTGTGACAATTGTGTCGCTTGCTACAATGCGAAATCTTCGTGTGAAGTACGCGTCGTAGCGTACGCTTCTGCATGGTCAGCCTGTCGTGGTTAACCCAAAGGTTGCGGGAAAAGAAGGTCATGAGAAGATTTTGTGGCTTCCTTATGTCACTGAAGACAGCAATAAATTTGAGATGTTGTCATCGACCAACTTTTAAACTTCTATTCGCAATTTGTAGGTATGCGCACGATAGTTTTCAGTCATGTAACGAAGAAACTTTGTCGCCGACATGCGGCTGCAGACGTCGAGACGCTACGGATCGACGGAGCAAGTTCGTCCCTGGTGCTTTTTGCTGTCGCTAGGAAATCGCGTGCATGCGGTTAGTGCTTTACTTTTGGTGCGTAGTTCAAATCATGTCAAGTAATTATAGGCTGCTTCTTGCTCATGAAATTATATTAGCCGCGGTTTGAAAATTTGCTAGTATTTAATTCTAATATTGTCAGTCGAAGAACCGTAATGAACTGAATGCTTCTAAATATTAATGCAGAGAATGTCGTTAAGGCCAACGTTTTGACAAATGAACTTTTATTTGTCAAGGCAGTGCTGTTGTCCTGACGAGGACAAGTCAACTTGCCGAAACACTGTTTCCAGCGACGTTCTTTCTCGAAAATCGTCTGATCCCTTGAAGCCTCTCCGCCACTCTGAACTTCAGTGTCGTTTGGTACTAAAGTACTGTAAGAAAACTGTGTGCGCCGTCAGAACAAGCGTGGTTTAGTGAAATACAAAGTCTTCTACTCGCGATTGTTGATAATGTTTGCATTGGTTCCAATATTCTGGAATCAGTGTTTGGTCATTATGTCCGTATGTCAGTTAAAGATGGTTTTATAGATTAACACAATCACACTACGCGTATATCTGTTTCTTTTATACAAAACGTGCAATAGAAACATTCATTTTATTTATGGCGATCAAGTTTAATTTTATTGACAAATCAGTGAGCTTAACTTTCGCCTCTTGAGAACATTTGAACCAAAAAAATGAATAACAAATTTGTACGAATGACCACATCGCCCAAGAGGTCATCAAACCTGAAAGAAGGCATGAGCGCGATCCGCTTGCATGCGAAGTGGGAACGGAGGGCTTCCGCGGCAACCCTCCTTCTCTCGATTTTTCGCCCTTTCTTTCTATTTTATGTCTGTACCAGTGACATCATGAAAGAATTTTTTTGTTCGTAATTTATTTCTATTAGGATGTCTAGCAACCAGCTGTGGTAAAAGCAGCGCTGGCGCTGCGTATCAGCATGCTAGAGCGAATACATGGAATGTTTAAAAAGTCCCCCCCCCCCCCGTGACCACAGCAGGAAGCCGCCATCGCTCCGATGCTACCCGCTGAATACTTGGAGGAGGTATTCAATTAGACTGGAAAGTCTTGCACGTTAAGATATGGGAGGAACGTTGCAGCAAGCTGCCGTTTGCGAATGTATTTACCCTGTGCAGAAGTGGCGAAGACGACTTAGAAAAAATTTCTGAGTATCGTAGCCTATAAAAAGATCACCAGCAGCACGAAGATTGGTATGCAGCAGACTAGAATGAAATTCGATATTGCCGAAACCAAACGATATTTCGCAATTGCCAGTCGGTCTATAGCATCGGTCAGAAGTATGTATGTCTAATCCGATTAGGCACATCATATGAGAAGAAAACATAATAAAGAAATTAAAAAAATAGAAATGAGTTAGAGTAACCGTGACTGGCAGGCACTACGAGGTCATAGCCAGCAGCTTTACCATTAACATTAAAAACAGTGCAGAACAGTTTTGTACTAGTACTATAGCTGATCAGGTGGCAGAAACTTCAGATAGCAAAAAAAAGTACAATAAGCATAAGACCACGCATTGGGTGATGAACCTCAATATAAAAAATGTAGCAGTAAAAAAGAAGAACATGGCAGAATGGATGATAAAAATGGGAGCCGGCGATATTGATGTCCTGGTTAGGAGGATTAGGCAGAGCTGGTCAGACCATGTAATAAGCAGGGTGCATGAACAGTGGGCTGTTAGAGTTATGCGATGGCTCACCAAAGAATAGAAAAATCAGAAAAGAAGGACCAGCTAAAGCATGTATTCGGTAAACGACTGTTTGTTTTCTTTTATCAAATTAGAGTAACGATAAATCTGCTAAAAATGGAAGCGAACGTGACAACTGGGCACAGCTACGTAAAGCGTGTGGTAGTCGGGTTACTTGATGTCAAGCTTCCTAGCAGTAAGTGGTGACGCTGGTTAATAAGTACCTTGATTGCATATTAATAAGATCTAACGGATAACCTTGGCAACAATCGTATAGGGAGTGTTATTAGAAGTAATAGTACTGCAAATGTGAAGGAAAACAGTGAACGAAAAGATAACTTGCCGGGGGCAGGAATTAAACCTGTGACCTTCGAATAACGCGTCAGGTGCTCTGCATATGGAATCCACATTGACATATAGATAATATAGATATAGATATAGTGGTAGTAGTAATAATAGACGTTTATTTTCAGCCACAAAGGTAAGGCCGAACATTTCGACAACCTGTGCGACCAGTCGACGCTATTCTTCGCGTACGTGCCGATCCAGTTGACCCAGGTGGTCATGGAAAGGGATCCAAATATAGAATCTACAGACATCCGCTATTGTCGACGACAAAATGGCGTCAGTTCCTCAGGGCCGGCAACTTGTTTTTTATTTATGTATACTTTCATATTACCTTTGCTTAATGATTTTTATGTACACCAAATAAAACTTGTAATCATGCTTATACTTTCTTTGGTTTTCAAAGCATCTTTGCTTCATGTGATTGCGACACAAATATATCGAATCACCTGTTTCTCGAGCATGGCATGGGAGGCCCCGTTTAACGTTGGCCAACTCACTGTTCCTTCATTGTAAACTTTCTTTTTTTGCAATTATTCAAGTAGTCAGCGAATAGTAATTACGTCGGTTAAGGAAGGACACGAGTGACTCATTGACAGTGTAGATTTTGTAACCGGAGGATTTCGAGTCGTCACCTGAGGCACCGCTATCATCATCGATGGAGGCTGGGACAACAGGAAAATTCCTCTGCCTCGGCTGAAGGAAACTACTGAACCACTTTCTGCTAATCTTTATTCGTTATTTCATTCTTTAAACTTTTTCAGTGATCGCTGAGACATGCTCACATGCCACTTTTTGCGTATGGATTTGTATCTTCGTAGACGTTGCAGAAATAAGCGCATATAGCAAGCAGGACTGATTGTGCGGAAAAAAACTTGTTGATGGTTAGCCAGCCATTGAAGAGGCCCTGCAACACTTCTTGAGAGCATGGTCAGAAAAACGCTGTCGGTCGGTAGTAGAGGTTCCCGACAACACACAAGCCAAATAATATAGCGCAGCAGGCGGCCTAGAAGTCACAATATCAAGGCCAGCTGCAAATTGCTTTCTTTTCTACCGACAAATCCCGGAATATGCCCAAAAATCACACGCAGCCAGCCCATCTATCAGCCAATGGCTGATTTGAACGTGGCGCGCTCGCTTGTTACAGAAATCACCGCGGAATTCTGCTACTTGTCCACGCGTGCGCGCGCTATCACACTGAAAAGCCTCGCATTCGAAAAAAAAAATCGCTCAAGGTCACGAGGCACGTGTGACATTTTTATGTGACCCTACCACCCCTCTCTGCTTACCTTCCAGCGCTTCCATTGTGACGAGAGAAGAGAAAACGCAATTGCAGCATGCGACAAACATTTGTAAGTGCACTCGCACTCGACGAATTTTTAAACTTTTTGCTGCGTTGAATGCGTCAGGCAAGAAGCTCTTCCAGGGAATTCATTCTATGGTTACTTAAAATTGTGTTTCAGAGGCCCTTTGAAATACCGGATGACTCTCCAGAATGCTCTACTAGGCGACTGGCACTTGCAGAGCTGTCACGTCAGCATGCTAAATAAATAATGAAAATGCATACTTTCAATTATTTCTTTCAAGATTTCGAGTCAAACTACGCCCAGGGGTTATAGATAGTTATGAACTATTAGAGACCAGTGGTTATTGTGATAACAGACTACAGAAGATAGCTGAGATGCACTGTATAGAAATTGGAGAGAGAAAACAATTATGTGAGAGAAAGGAAAGGACGGTATATAAATGGCGTAACACATACAATGCCGACAAGAGGACAAACACATGTGTCGCTATTTTAAACAATAACTCCGTGGGAAATATACATACTACTCGTGGTAATCAATGCTAATCTTTGTTTTCTGTTTAAAAATAGTCTTGTGGCCAGTGCGGCTGGTATTTATTCAATATTTTGACACCATTCTCGTCTGGATAGACGGTAACGTTACTGATTTTACCAAACCACTTTCAGGAACATTATGCTTGATTTTTCTCTTTTTTTGCTCCATATTATGCTGCTCATATTTTTTAACCCTGAAAACTGGGTAAAACATGAGCGTTCTAGTAAGCCTATCTTCAGTGCCATGAGGCCCAAATTTGCAACATTTTGTGGATGTCACCCACTTTAAAGCTGCAGGTACGTTCTACTTCATATGAGGTGTTTAACGTACCCAAACCATATTATAAATAAGAGAGACGCTGTAGTGAAGGGCTTCGGAAATTTAGACCGCCTGGGGTTCCTAACGTGCGCCCAAATTTAGGTACACGGGCCTGCAGTATCTTTGCCGACATCGAAAATGCAGCCGCCGCAGCCGAGATTCGATCCCGTGAACTGCGGGTCAGCAGCACAGTACCTTAGTCACTAGACCCCAACGGTGGGGCAAAGTACGTTCTATGAATTCTTTCGTTTCTTTTCAAACATTTGGCGCTTAACCACGTTCTGTCGTATTGTACAATAAATATGCTACGTTGCGATAGCATCGCAAAAAAGAAATCTCTCTCGGTGCACTTTATTACAACGCAATGGTGCCTGAAGTATCTTTGTTATTCCAAGAGATGCAGGGTAAATAGGGAAGATAGCAAGGTGTAAAATATCAGGGGACAGGCTTACTATCCTACGATCTTGTATGGGAGGAGCGAGTACAAAATGATAGAGAGAGAGAGAGAGAGAGCACTGCACGTATACGACGGACATTGTAAACGCTGACGATAAATGGCGACATCACAAGCAGGCGCACATCACGAATCACGCTAATGCGCCAAGATCGTTTCCTTACAAAAGACAATAGCGATAACAGCTAATTAACTTAGACACAAACTTTCTCTTTTATTGCGAAGCGTACCAACTCGTGTGCGCTCAATGCTCTCCGCACCACTATAACATCTGGACTCCATAATTCGTTTCCTAATATCAACCCTCCACTGCCCTATTTCTCTCTCTTAAGTGCCACTGTAAACAGGTCAGCATCACGCTGGTTTGTTCGTGGGCTGCACACAATGTCGAGGCTACCTGTTTGCACGCTGCGGCGGCTGGAAAACAAGCCAGCGCCGTCACCTACTGAGAAAAGGTCCTTATTTATAGATATTGATATATAAAAACATCCACTACTCTGCTGCTTGATTTTCTCAGCTTGGAAGAAGAAATTATTTAGTTTACGACCAACATGACAGAAAAAGAAAACAGAACTAGAAAACAATGTAAAACTGGGTGAATGGGTTTTGCGTTGTTATTAATTATGAAGAAAATAGAGCAGCGTAGAGCTGCCGCACAAAGGTTCAGATGCTGGGCGTGTTGATTGGCGATTCGCCCTACTGCAAACTTAAGTTTCCATCCCACGAACGTTGTCAATAATTGACGCTTTGTGCCAATGTATCATGAACAATAAAAATAAAAGAAACACCATGAAGGAGCGCTCCAACGTTGACAGGGGAACCTTTATTTACAGCACTGGTCGTGAAACTGCTAATTCTCATTGAGCACCGCGTGCTAGTTACATTGGACTTGCGAGTGTCAAATAAACTGTCCACCTTCTCTTAATCCGAAATACTCTGAGATTTCAGAAGTGCTGTGTGGGTCGGCGCAAAAGAAGACTATCTTTCGCAAATGAAATTATTCTAAAGAAGTCTTTGTAGATATAAATCCCTACATAAAAGTTATCATGCACTTTGCGATGACACCAACACTGTGCAAAATCTGGAAGAAATGTATTCTGAAAAAATTATACGCATTAGCAACATCAGATGAAAACGGTACGGAAAGATAGAGTTTTTATGTGAAGTGGTACGCGCGAAAAGCCATAACGTTCACTTATTCAGGCAGCCCACACATTTGCCACACTAAACGCCCTTACTCAGCCGCGCTTACATTGAGAACCAACTCAAAGCCAGAAACAAATACCAATATGATGGTATTTTGCGAGAAAAACAAAAGTTGTAACTTGTTATTAATAATGCTTTCTTCCCTTAAATGAAGTTAATGCTTGAAAACTGCAGTGAAGTTTTAGAAACGCCATGCATGCTACCGCGATATGGTCTTCTCTCTGACCGGAGTCCGGCCGTCGCGCAGGGCCTTTCATTCAAGTGAGGACTATGCTCGCAGCACCACGACTTCGATTACTACAAGTATGACTCAGCTTTGAGCCTTCTGTGAACACAACTCCTATATCACATGCACTGTAGTATAGTCCTTTTTTTTTCTTTATCATGCGCATGGCCTTTTCAAATTGGTAACATTTTTTAAAGGTAATGGCCAAGATATTTGCTCAGGGTCACAGGTTACATTCAGGAAATGCGCAGGCGTATGTGTTGCTTAATCAAGGTTAAAACAGACTTGCTCAAACTCTTTGAGTGGTTGGCGAAGACTAAAGCGATGTAGAGTAGTTACTCATGCTATCCGTGGTGCTAAAGCGAGAAGGCCACAGTTCCGGAAGATATACACTAGGTTTTACACGCAAGCAACCTTTACTCAACTAGCACGGCAGATCCCTGGTAAGTGGACGATACAGATTTCTGTGTGACACACACAATCGCACGCTCACACGTACACGCGCAAGTGCGTAGCCGGGTGGTCCAGGGCAGAGTATAGGTTGGATAAGCATGAATAGAATGATAGTGTTTCGACGAGGAGGTCTGAGCTGTGGGCTTCTTGCACCGAAGTACGACGCTCTACCCACGCCAAAGGTGCGTGCCTCATCAGGCGGAAAAGAACGCCTTTTAGAATACCCCACGTGCAACCAAATCATTCAGACGTTTGGCGTGTTTTTCAGAACTGACAGTTTCCTCAAGAGTTTCCGTCGTAAGCGCGTTGAATCGCTTCGCTCGTTTTCACAACATGTGCACTGACGGAGCGTTTTCGAGTCACTCTTATGCTATTCGCATTGACAACGCTAATTGACATCACGCAATCATAGCCTTGATAATTTCTTTCTTTCGGCTGCTTCTAATAATGCGTGACTGTGCGACGACTGAACTCGACCGGAGGCGCTCTATGTCTCACATATGTGTTATCCAATCAAAGCTTGTTATGATGGCTGTTAACTGCTGTGCATGCGTTTTTTTGCAGATAAAACCTTCGTGGAATTTTGTTAAATGTAGCCTTACCTTCGCTGCAACGTGCGGGTGGTGGCTGCCACGCATGTTGTTTTTCAGATGCACGCACGCTGTGTACAGTGTTCAACGAACATGTTTAAAACACCCGAGCGTCGCAGCCGTAACAGCAGGAGCGACGTCTTCAGTTGGAAACATGATTCATCTGATCATGCGCGGCGTCAACAATGTGCCTGCCCTGCTGTTTTCGTTATTGCTTATCGCCGCGGCCACGATAACAACTTTGGCCGTCATAAATGGTACAAACTGTGTAGCACAGAAAAAAATCAGTGCGGCGTGAACAATGTGCCTGCCCTGCTGTTTTCGTTATCGCTTATCGCCGCGGCCATGATAACAACTTTGGCCGTCATAAATGCTACAAACTGTATAGCACAGAAAAAAATCAGTGCAATCGTCTAGACCTCGGATACAGCGAACTTGATCATGGATTGGGGTATCATATCAGACTGAGCACGGTTCACCTGGTTTTTTAACACGAAAGTGTTTTTCTGGGTTCACCAGTACGGCTTCGCTGACGTATTTAAGCCACGAATATGACGTTATAAAATATTTGTTTATAGACTACAAAGGAAAAAAATTGGCTTGAATCTACATGTTACACTGTAAATGCGTCGAAAGACGATAGTCTTGCATCTGGAGAGAGTGAAGAAAACGTTTATTTGACGTTCTACGCAAGAAAATTGGTGAATGGTATCCTGAGGGTGCTGCGTTAAAGTGCCGCGAGCGTCTAATGGAGGTGAACAAGCGAATCTAGGTACGTTAGACACGAGCGCCATCTGGCAGTTATCTTCGAAAACGAAGGCGTGCGTGACCACGGAGAAAGATGCGCGCCAGTCACAGAGGTGATAAGGTATAGAATGGAAAGCGACGAGCAGGTGCCACCACCGTGCCGTCGTAGCTAAAATTACCGTGTATGCTACCTTTAGGTAGCAGAGCTGCGCCAAGGTACGCCATCTTGGGTTCAAATGTCTTGCAGGAAAGCCACTCACCACCCGCGTAGGAACAGCGCTCGCGTTTCAGAGTACTAGCGTTGCTTTATTCTTTTCGCTCTCTTTTCTCTCTATTTTTTATAAAAGTACAAGAAAAACTCAGTTGCTCTGGTCAGCCTAGAAGCCTTGATTTTATGTTGACGTTTCGGTATGTAATAATGAAAAAAAAAACGTGCGTCAGCTCATTGAACCAGTGATACATATGCATATTTACAGTAGGCCACACATTAGTTTCTGCTTCTTTTGCGCTGTTTTTCCCATTTACATGATAAAATTATTTTTCACTTTTGATCGCTTTCGAGGGAGTAAGGGATGGAATATTTTTATAGCGCTGGGCTCATTCGTGAGTTGTATGAGTTAACCAGCTGAAGCTTTGTAGTTTTCAACTGAATCGAGCTGGATAGTGATCGAGAGTGGCCGTGCGAGGCCCACGTTACGCGCAGCTCTCGTATTACGCTCGTATTTCAATCATGGCTAACGACAATTGCCGAATTTCTTGTGACCAATAGGCAGCATGGGTACATTACCGAAGAAGCGTGGCGAGAATGACAACAGCTGTAGTCAACCCCGCTTGATCTGCCCGGAACCTGCGTAGCGTTGGCTTCTCCGCAGTGCAAATGAACCACCTATGACCACGTTATGGCACTCGGCGAATAGGGGCGCTGAACTCCTGTAGGCGGAGCGAGCGGCACCCGGAAAACAGTGGCGCAACTCTGCTACCTAAAGGAAGCATATACAGTAACTCTTGTCGTAGCAAAGCGTTGGAAACACCTTGTCGAGCATCTATCGCGTTGTACTGTCAGCGCCGCGCGTTAAACGCTGTAGTCCTTAGAGTTACTTGTGCGTGCCTCTTCTAGTACGAAGGCAGACATGCAAAACATAGACATGTTGTTATAACGCCTCAGATACGAGCAATATTTGCTTTTTCAATTGACAGTAGCACAACTATGAACGCTAATTCTTGAGCAATATTGGTGGGCGCTGCGGATGGGGTTGGCCGTTTGGCGCCGTTTGAGGTATTGTTAGGACAGACAGACAAATGTACAGACCGACAGACAGGCCAAAATTTTTTTCATAGAATGTCCCCAAAAAATACTATCGTCTTTAAAAATGAGATGGAAAAGCTCCGCATTGGGACGTCAAACACTGACCTCGCGATCCTCAGCTCGAGACACTATCCAGTAATCCACAGGACAAACCTACTGGAAGTTGATAACGACCAGCTATGCACCACTGGTGGTCCTCCAAGCTCCACAGCTTCAGCTTGTTTTGGTCATCAGTAGCGAGGTGGTTCGACGGGTGCACGTTGGGCGTGCGCGCGCGCAAGGTCACCATGCCGCCCCCCCCCCTCCCCGCTCCTGCTATGGGCGCGCGCCTCTTCATGGCGTCACGAAAGTGCCTATTGGCCACGAGATCAAGCAGAGTCGCCGCCAGGCGGCAACTGCCCGAAGAGGCGAAGTGTGGATAGCTCCAAGCGTCGTCTGCTAGCCACGTCGTGTGTCTATGCGCGCGTACGTTTGCTATTTTCGCAAAGTGCGGTTTGTCTGGTCATGTCAGTGAGAATGTGTTTCTACCTATGCCTGAAACGACGTACGAATGCATTTACTCTTGCTCGGCTGCTAATGCATTGTAATAAGATTGCCGAGTGCAACTTTCCACAGTGCTGTTTATTGTGGCCGTACTCTCCATTCACCAGAATAATTTCAGAGTGGGTGCCGCTTTCTGTTTCAAACACATCGCGAAATACTCTTGGCAACCTCCCAAACATGATGACTATTAGACGATGTGTGAATGCCGAGTTTTAAAGCGCCTCGATTGTAAACAAAAAAGAGGCTCTAGATTATGCACGTGCGCGCTGTTGGTACGGCACAATATATTATCGATCATGCGGGGAGCCTTAGTTGTGTTTATCTGACCGTGGTACCACTTTATAGAAATATCACTATCACGTAAACTATGACACATCGGTACCTAAACTGTATTTAAAACAGAGTTACCGTACGCAATCATGTGCTTAGATTTAAGAACACTTTAAAGAGCCCAGGCGTTGAAAAAGTATATATAATTATATATTATATCATTTCATAAAGTTTCATTGAAAATTTCATTTTTTTACATTGTCTTCAGCATTTGTGGGGCATTTTTAGTGACGGACGGAAAGCAGTGATCATTTTGTGTCTAAAAAAACATGCTTGTCCTATAAACCACACCTTTGTTGTAGCACTCCATGCACAGTCCATCAATGAAAGCTTTTTGTTGAACTCTTACGTAAGATTTTTATCATTTTACTGGTGCAAGAGCATTGAACGTACACGTGGTAAACGCAGTGTAGCGCAAAGCGCCATCAGCCACTAAGCTTTCCTGACTAAACTTATAGGCTGTCCCATACTTCATGGTAAATAGAATGAGAAAAAAAATCATATGCGTATAAGGTGCGAACGTTAGTACTGAACGATCACGCAGATATGCAGGCTTTCCACGATCTTTCTTTCTCTCTTTTCTGTAGAAGGCAGATGACAAAGATTTAAATAAGTAGTTCAGTCACGCTACAGCACTGCGTAGGAGGCGGAACACAAGCTAACCACGTATAGAAACAACACAGCAAAGGCGTGATTTAGTACGAAAGCGTGAACACAGTCACCCAGGGGGGAGCATCTCTACGAAAGGCGGATTGCGCTTTACTCGGGGGTAATATCAACTTGGGGGTAATGTTAATGCTTTACGCGGGGGTAATGTTAAGTAGAGAAGAGTGTAGATATTAACTGTAGTTTGTAGTCAACGCATTTTACCCACCGACAATTGGCTCAGACCATGCGCAACGAAGCGCCGCTGCGTGTATTCGTATACCCGCCGCCGACCGCTTATCCACAAATGCACGGGGACGGTACTGTTACCTGTAGCCTAATATCACCGCTAATAGATGTCTCTAGCGTGGTGGCTTGCTCTCGCACATGCTTATCTCGATATTAGGACGCTTGGTACCCTTGTGCTTTTTGCGCTAGTTTGCTTTGAAATCACGGGATAAGATCACGGCTGTGGCAGCTTCGTCTTCGATGAAGGCGAAAATGCTGTAGGCCCGTGTGCTCAGATTTGCGTGCACGTTAAAGTACGCCATATGCGCAGGTGGTCGAAATTTCCGAATTCCTCCACTACGGCGTCTCTCATTATCATATGGTGGTTTTGGGACTTTAAACCCAACATATTACGGTAGTTGAAGAGAACATGAACGTCCATTCGCTCACTGCCGTGGCCGCGTTTGCGAAAGGAGCACACCGTTCACACACGAAGAAGTAACAATCATTGTTCGTGCTCATCCGGTGTATACCTGTGCGTTCATTTCGAGCGTCTTTCTTTCCGTTTGAGCAGCGTGCGTTAAGTGTTGAGCTTTAATAGTTCTTTGTCCGCGCTCGTCCTATTTATAGTAATTTCCTGCGTTCTTTCTGTTTGAGATAAGCGCAGCAAGTTTTGCGCTGCTTGCCGTTATTCGCGTTACATTGCAATTTGATGCAGTAACATTCATTCCTTCATCCTTGTGGTGAAGCAAAGCACAATAAGCCTTAAACTACCTCTGCGAGGGCATGGTTTACATTCGTGTTATACCGATTTCTAAAGAGAGGGATCAGCCTCGGTTTTTTTTTTAACCTCCGCCTTCCCCTCTACACTCACGTTAAACCGTTCAAAGCGCTTTCGATGGACAAAGTGGTCGTTGTACCTGCAGTGATAAACAAGGACCAAAATGCAAGAGAGGTGCGTTGTTGACGCCGCGAATGCTCATATTTAGCGCATTTATGACGGTAGACGTCACTCTTGCAGTTCCCAGCACGAGGCTTTGTCGTTCGAGACATGTGAGTTTAGACATGTCGTTCGAGATATGACAGACATTTCACAATTTTCCCCGATGATATTATGACTTGGGCTTACCATTCTTTTGCTTAACTTGTATGACGTCACGCTCTCTCCTCGCTTCCCTTCCATTCACGTTAAGCAGTTCTCATAAAAAATTAGAGCCCCTGAAGAAAATCAAATAGAATACGGGTGCGCTACATAAATCGAAGTACGTTGCTACGCGTGGCCGGGTGCAGTGGCGAAGATTACAAGACGAGGCCGACAGTAAACTGCCAGCAATAATTGATTGATATGTGGGGTTTAACGTCCCAAAACCACTATATGATTATGAGAGACGCCGTAGTGGAGGGCTCCGGAAATTTAGACCACCTGGGGTTCTTTAACGTGCACCCAAATCTGAGCACACGGGCCTACAACATTTCCGCCTCCATCGGAAATGCAGCCGCCGCAGCCGGGATTCGAACCCGCGCCCTGCGGGTCAGCAGCCGAGTACCTTAGCCACTAGACCACCGCGGCGGGGCAACTGCCAGCAATAGTAATCCTCTAATGCACGTGAGTTAGCCATTGTTTTTCGCATGTCTACATGTAGTGTCATGGTTAGAATGCTTGAGTGGGAACGGGAGGATCGTTCGTTGGATAACAGTTTGCTTTTTTTTATTATCGTATATTAGTGCGATGTGTGAGCCTAAGCGCGGCGAACGATCGCATGAACGAACATATAGTGGACCACTTCCCCACATAACATATTGTCGTAAAAGTGCAATAATTGCACGGAGATTGTCTGCCAGCCATTTATTTTTTTATTATTTTCTTCCTTGTGCGAAAATTCCGGCTGCGGAAGCCATTTAGAAAGTATGGTCCCGATCGCCTAAAGTGCTGTGCATAATTTACGCACCACATTGCGAATAGTCTTCGAGGATATAATGGCGAAGCCTCGATCAAAGCCATTTGCGGCTGCGCTATATACCTCGCTAATCGTAGATATGTGTCATGGTGAAGTGATACAAAATTTAAGATTGCTCGCCATCGTGTAGCGGTCATCCCTGGACCCGTCCAGTCTCTCTTCACTGCGTGCATTGACCCCTCTAAATTGATGCAGATCATCGGTCATTATAGAGACTACTGTCAAAGCATCAAAAGGCACCGCAAATGCACAATTCCGGTAGAAAACGTCATATTTATGCACTTGGCCACGTACACCTTCATAGCTCCCATCGAAGTGAATTCATAACACGGGCGAACGTCGCACGTGTGTGCTCGGTCTTGCTTCCTCTATGCCGTTAAACATTTGCCGCTTTCTACCGATCATCACCCCGTCACTCCCATTGCCCTTTCTCACCTCGCATTCTGGCTTTATTCAGTGGCTACTTTTTTCCCGTATAGTTGTTCCCGGCATTCAGTTGCGCGCGCTGGCTTCAGGGTGCGTTCGCGTGAGGTGAGCCGTGCCATCAGCGGACTTTCCCCCTGATGAACCCCCAAAGAAGCCGCGAGGGCCCCAAGCGAACCCTGGCACGCAAACACGGCACGCACGGAGAAGGTGTCGAGGGCGGGAACCCTGCACTTTTGTCGCCTGTGTGCGACCTCACTCGGTGAATTCATCTGAACAGAACTCACGTCAACGGAAGCATCAGCGCATGGCTGGGGCAGCTCCAGGCGCTAAATTAGGTCATGTCAAGTCACTGTAACTGAAATATCCGCCAATCGAAACGTGGCTTCTCGTTCTCGCACTTATAGCCGGCGTTGTACGTGCGTTCTAAGTATCAGCATTGAAAGGGAATGAGAAGATTTGTGGACTTTGATTGCTATCGAGCACAGGTACTGTTTTAGTGACCCTAATGCGTTTGCATTGTGTGCAGGCATGCTTTCGCCTAAAGATTTATATATAGTGGTGACAAACGCGCGGCTGAAGAACACAAATATTCCTACCCACGGGTCGGGAAACTTGTGCACATCACTCGGACTCACTCATGAATTGTTTTTTTAGAGCTCACATCGACTCACTAAAATGTTCCTCAGTCGGATTCGCTCACTCTGACTCAAGCTCACCAAAGTATTACTCACCTGGAATCACTCAGACAAAAACTCACAGCTTAGTCTGAGTCTGAGTGAGTCAGAGGGAGTCGACTCGAGAGTGAGTTCACCATACAACCTCGGCCCGTATCTCAAGAACGTCGACCTAAAAGGGAGGAGGATGCAGAGATGGTGGCAGCCGGGTACAAAGTGACTTACCACGTTGATAGACTACCAGGTCTCCTCGAATAAGAGTTATATTCGCATTGTAAGGAATTTAACTAAACGAACTGCTTATATGCGTGACAGAAACTCGAGGAAAATTTAGTGTTAGGATGCAAGCGTAAAAACATAACGAGCACAAGAAAAAAAACAAATGTGGGAGTGAAAAGCCGTGTGACACAAAAACGGCTGTCTCTGGTGATTTCAGGTCCGGGCTCACTGCATGAGTGCAACAAAACATTTCAGAGAAAATATACACTCCTTGTTGTTGAGTCTGTGTGCAGAGAAAGCCAACGTACTGACCCAGCAAGGCACGTAATAGAACGTTCACATTTCATAAATGCTGCAGTTTGAATCAAATGGAAGCCCTCCACTACAGCATCTCTCTTAATCTTATGGTGGTTTTGGGACGTTAAACCCCAGATATCAATCGATCAAACCAGATGGAAGCATTATTGAATGAAAAATTGAGATACGTAAAACATGTTCCGAGAATGCACTAAAAAAAGCAAGCAGTTGTAGGAATGAGATTCTTAGAACCAGAGCCAAGACATGCGTAGCTGTCTGTACGGGTAGATGATATACGGGTTAGAGATTCCACTAAAGAACGAAAAACTAAAAAAAGTGATTGCCAGAATATCGGACTGCGGTACTTGCAATTGAACGAGAATATAGAGATCAAGCTATTGCCTATTTTGCCACAACCCCTATTCAAGGCAATCTGCCAATAGAACTCATATTCAGCATCATCACTTCTACACACGCGTTTCTTTACACACCTACTTATTGAATGATGAATAGCTGACGATATGCAGCACGGGGCCACCTAGAATAAAATTGACACGATAATTCATTCACTGCTATTCGCAGATGGGCTCATGCATGACGACAGCCGAGGTACTAATGCCAAACTTGCTCATGAGCTTTTGGCAGAAAGCTGGGCGCTTAATTGTATGATTTTTTTTTTCATTTTTACATCTGTCTAGGCTTTTTTCCCCTTTTCTTTTGGTTCTATTCAATACTATGAGAAGATCGAATCCGAATGTTTACGGTAGGGTGCGGTATGAAATTTAAATCTGAACAATTCTTCTTTTGAGCTAAGTTGACAGATTGTATTTACATTTTGCGGGCTTGATATTGCTCAATTATTTCAGTTTGCTCGTTCAAAGCACTGAGCCAAGCAGCGGAGAGACCTTGGCGTTTGCTGTGCATGCCGTAATGGGAACACGTGCCTTCTTTAACATTAAAACCAATCCTCTGTCCAAAGTGTCAGTTTCTCGTTTTGAGTCTCTCTATATACTCGACTAACTCGCGCCAGCCCGTCACGGCTTGCGCTTTTTCATTTCTGTTGTCCTTGAGCAACCAAGTCTTTCAAAAGACGTGGTTGCTCAAGTGGAGTTCAATATTTCATAAGAGTGCCCTGAGAAGTGACGGGTCTCGCATTCTTCTTGGAGACGAAAAAGCGACAACATCTTATTGAGATTTAAAGAAAAACAAGTGCCTTGCTCCAATACAGAGCCGTGTGTAGATATGGCAACCAGTGATGGTTGAGAAGTGGTGCAATGCGAGCTACAAACTCCCGCTTTCTCGACAATAGAACAGAGAGGGCCACCGTAGGAGAGCGATGCTTCAACTACGAAGATCGCGCACAGACACGTCGGCACAGTTGTGTGATAACCAATGTCCATCAACATACGAACAATGGCGCATAGGGGATACGGCCACTCGCACACACAAGCGAGATAATTGCGTGGGCAATCCCACGTGAGCCGTAAGCCCGGAAAGGCCAACAGTCGTGTAGCTGCGCCCAGTCAGTCTGGCGTTGCAGATGAGCAGTGCGCAACGTTGGCATTTTAATCAATATACAGATGCTCTGAATGGCGAGCGCTGACTCGTCACGTAATGAAATGGCGTCACACGCACTGGTCCGGCCGTTCCAAACATTTAACCCGAATTTCGAACTTATTCATGGACGTTCGGCTTCCTTTTGTGACCGCTTGTAGCAATATCGAGCGCGATGCTGTTAACGTCCTCTAACCATAGTGATACTATTTATTAAAGTTGCTCTTTGGTACGTTCGATTAGCTTACAATTCCGATATATGTCAGGCGAACAGACAATCATGACAAGGAAGGTATAAGGGATGTTGAAGTAATCGTAATCTAAGTATGAAGAAAGAGAAGTAAGAAATACGATAACTTGCCCTAGGCAAGGAGAGGACGTGCGACCTTCGAATAACGCATTCGATGCTCTACAATTCGAGCTAGCATGGCGGCACTCCACGCGTCCACAATATATAGAGTATGCATGCGCATTAAACCGGGGCACGTCAGTCAGCGCCACCTGTAGTCCAGACGGCGAGTGTGGAACATTCTTTTTATCTGCCTTTTTGGCATCACGTAGCACGTGAACTTATTACGAGCTAGCAGCTGACAAAATATTCCTCATATATACCTGAAGGCACCAAGTCTCCCAGAACGAGACCATCACTACGAATGAAGAAAAAAAAGGCAGATCTTACATGGGAATCGATGATATGTGAATCATGAATGATGGAGGTTGATATGTTACTTCAACATCAGCACTGCATTACGTAGCGGTCGTAAATTCTGTCTTGCATGACTAACATGGGATGATTATCATGTTTAGACGAGTCATTTACCTTCGTCGTCTATTCCCATCAAGTTATACCAAAGTTGGTATATCTGGAGCTGGCAAAACAGCCACGAGAATGGTATGAGCGTAGCATGCAGTCATGTTTTACATGACACGCAAGCCGTGATTATTATGTTTTACGTGTCATTTACCTTCGTCGTCTATTCACGTTCTGTGATACCAAATCGGGTATATGTTGAGCTAGCGAAACGGCTGCGAGCGCATCATGAGCTGAGCGTGTAGACATGTTTTTACTTGACACGCATGTAATGATTATGATGTTTGCAACAATCATATACTTTCGTAATTTATTCACGTCACGTAATACCAAATTTGATATTATGAAGCTAGTTAAACTACAGCGACCGCATCATGAGCATGGCATCTATATAGTCATGTTTTTACATGACACTCATGTGATGTTTTTCAATCATGTTTGCACCAGTCATATACCTTCATCATCTATTCACGTCACGTAATAACAAATTCAGTATATGCGAAGTAAGCGAAACGACTGTGAGCCCGTCATGAGCGTGGTGTGTAGTCATGTTCCTACATGACACACATGCCACTTATATGTTTGCACCAGTGATATGCCTTCATCATCCATTCCCGTCCCGTAATAACAAATTCGGTGTATGTGAAGCTAGTGAAACCACCACGAGCGCATCATGAGCGTGGCATGTTTCATGTTTTTACATGACACGCATATCATGATTTTGACGTGAGGCCCTGTCACTTATGTCGCCATGCAGTCATGTCAATGCATACCAGTTTTGCGACATCTCATGCGAACAAAACCATCCCAAGGGCAGCAAGTCCACTACTTGTAAATCATGACATACCTCTCATGATTTTTATGTTATGACTAGTCACTTATACTCGTCATACAGTCATGTTATGTCATACCATTTTATGGATAGAACCTATTATTCAAACGGTCGGGAGAACTAGAAGTCCTAGGCGGCTAAATAGATAGATAGACAGATAGATAGGTAGATAGATAGATAGATAGATAGATAGATAGATAGATAGATAGATAGATAGATAGATAGATAGATAGATAGATAGATAGATAGATAGATAGATAGATAGATAGATAGATAGATAGATAGATGATAGATAGATAGATAGATAGATAGATAGATAGATAGATAGATAGATAGATAGATAGATAGATAGATAGATAGATAGATAGATAGATAGATAGATACGCTCAAACTCGCCAAATTTCGCTGAGAAGTGCTTCGCATTTAGAAGTGTACATTTACGGACAATCATTACATTGCTTAGGATTTAACGAGCACATATATACATTAAAAAGCGGGCGGGGGGAGCGCTGCCATGATAGCTCAGTTGGTAGAGAGCATCGAACGCGGTAATTGAAGGATGCATGCTCAGTTCCTGCCTATGGCAACCTACAGGTTCGCCCACTTTTCTTCACAATTTCTTTACAATTACTTTTATCAACATTCCCTGTACTTTTCTTGGCAAGATTTTTCTGTTAGATCTCAATAATGATGTGTGTAACAAAGAGAATGAGCCCTGCAATGCACCTTGAATGTTCACTTCTTTATATAGAAGTGTACATTCAAGGTGTGCTTAAAATTTATTTATGACCTGTATCATAAGAATTACAAGCTGGATCCCAGTGTATACCTGCGCCCCCCAGGACGAGTGTCGGCTCGTAACAATCACTCATTTTCTGTCCAAGCTTATGTACCGCAGGTGGATGTATTTAAGTTTTCGTTTCTGGTGCGATCTATTGTTGACTGGAATGCGCTTCCTCCCGAGGTACTTACAGGATGTAGATCCTCACAGGATTTTCAACGACGGCTGGACTTGTTTTTTGCCTAACATTGTTTGTGTATTGTTCACCTGTTCACCTCCCACCCCTGCTACAGCCCGCAAGGGCTAGCAGTATTGTAAATAAATAAGTAAATAAATAAATATAGTCATTGTTCATCCAAAGAGGTGCAAGCTTGAAGACCTCAACACGACCCAATAATATTATCAGGCAGGTATGAATGACCAGTGTGATTACGAGATTTATCCCATTTTGGGCAGCGAGTTGTTAGGAACTACAGTTCCGGATGGGTATACCCAGACGAGGCTTGAACATTGTGTTGTTCTGGGTTCTGTCTTTCGTAACAAGCTCGTGCGAAAGAGAGAGAGAGAGAGAGAGATGTGATAACATTTATTGTTGAAGCAGAAGAGAGTTTGTTGGCCAAAGCATGATCCCGCTACATGGTCGGCGTCCCTGTCCGGGACACCGCATGACGAGGCCCCGACTCCCGCCCGTCTAACTAGAGTCCGTATACATGAGGTCGGGAACCAAGTCGTCTTTCAAGCGTTCTAGCCCGCGCTTGTCGCTTGCTTTCATGCGTGTGCGTGTCCATGTTAGTGGGAACGGAAAGACCCAGATAATTTGACGCCAAAGCTATGGAATATGATCCACCTTCTCGGGAGTGCAAGTGTGTTGAATGTTCAAACAGTTGAGCCGGCGGTGCCCGGGAGGCGTCTGCATAAGCCGCGTATTGTGAGTTATAAGGTGCGCCTCCCGCAACTCCTGGTAGGAGTTCAGCACGCCGACGCCCTGAGTTTTGTGTTGGGGGTAGCCACTGGGAGATCCATAGCTCTTTTTGTCGCCTTGAGGATAATGGCGTCAATTCTTTCGTGTTCTTGCTTGTTAGTGAAAAGGTATTGCATGGAGTAGAGGGTCCGGCTAGTCACAAAGGCATGGACGAGCCTAAGTGCGTCCCTGCCTCATAGACCCCCCCCCCCACTTGTTGGCGACACGGTGGATCATGCGAGTTCGTAGATCATTTTAGCTAAGACAGCATGTAACTGAAAATGGGCATGCATTAGGACGCTGATTAGGTTTGCCCGAGTATGTGTACGCCAGCGCAATCGGGTCTTTCGTACGATATGTTTCACACAGTATCCGCAAGCTGAGCCGTCGTCACTTGGTACCCATGCAGAGCCCGTCGGAGCTGCTTTTGCGTACCCCCTCTCGTCTTAGACAGGTCCATGAGGCTGTGAAAGAGACCCCATGCACCATGTGAGCTCATCTGATGAGCTGTGGCGTCGAAGCGCTCTATCCAATTTGAATCTTAGAACTGGGAAGCATACGCTGAAGCCTGCTCTGTGAGTTTGGCAATGCGAGGGAGTAGTTTTCAATTAGTTTTCTATTTTTCCAGCGTTTTGTTAAACTTCGGCGCGCCTCCCACAAGTGCAGAAGGGGCGTGTCTACTTTGGGGATCTATCTCGTCGGTGGTTTGTAGTTGAGCAACTCGTTTTTTATGAATGTTGTGTATGTGTTTAACCCACTCCACATAGCCTCTGAAAAAGAGTACGGGAGGACTCATCTCATCGCATAACTTATGCCAATTGGTCAGCTTCGTTTCACTCCATTTTTTACATGCTGGTTTTTTCCAAGAGTGCAATCCGCAGTAGGCAGTGATCGCTCCCGAGAGAATCACCCAAGTTCTCTTAGGTAGCATCTCTAGCATTTTTGACGAGAGAGAGAGAGAGAGATCCGGCTCGTGTCACGTGTTACCGAGTCTCCCACACGAGTGGGGTATGCCGGGTCGGTGAGCAGCTGCATGGTAGATGAGCAAAAGGAAGAAAGGCGTGTTGACAGAAAAAGGTCAGTGACCGCGAGACGAGAAAGAAACACCGATCATCAAACTTGAGTTCGCGCATGGTCAATAAGGCATCAAACCGTATGTGGTATAACGGACCACCCGACGTCTATACATGAGCGAATCAATCACTCGAAGCTGTCAACATGTTAAATAAATAAATAAAGGTTCCAATTCATGCACGTGACAAGAGCAGTAGCCTGCTGTAAAGCCTTCTGTAGGCACCATGGTTAAAAATGTGTCAATTTTTACAGTAGAACAGAATACCCTGGATATCCAGTATCTGTAAATGTTTTAGTATACATTAGCAAATCAGACGCCTATAATTGCGAATCCCTACCCCAACGTAGCACTTCCTACCAGTCAGTAAAGGTACGAACCAATCTTTTTTTGGCTTGCATGAAACGCAGCAGCACTGTTTAACCTCAAGCCAATTTTCCACTCGCCCAAAATGTCTATATATCTTCCAATCTACATCCATTAATTCTCTTCTTCCAGAGTACGATAACAAACCGGACGGGCGTCCCGTTGACCTTCTTTCCTTACCACTTCATCTTCCTTTAATTCCTACATTTAGAAAGTTTAATTTTTACCTAAACGCTTAGTCGAAACTTACCTCAGTGTGGGAGTAATTGCTATAATTCATCTCAGCTTTTCCCTAAACGGTGACATCAAAAATAGGCAGCCCCTACTTTTTATTGACTCACTAGTGAACTGTACAAAAAGTGAGGGAAAGCACGTAAAACAAACTAATGCCAATTCATAAATATAGCTCGTGAGAAACCAAAAGTCACTTATGAGTAAAGGGAACTTGGAACAGAGCAAAGAGAAACAAACTCCATTTTTGGGGTGGGGGGGGGTGGAGAAAGAACGTTTGTTTTATTTGCTGGAGAAAGAACGTTCGTTTTATCTTAAACTGATCAACGTTGCAGTGGCTTTAGCTTTGGTAAAAAAAAACGAAATAAATCGACTTGCTTTGAGTAGATTGAGGAATTTGTTGGCTTCTGCCTGAAAAGTTGCCATAAACAAAGCTACTTCATTTATGCTTTTCTTGAGTGGCAGATGCCCCTCCGCGGTGATCTAGTGGCTAAGGTACTCGGCTGCTGACCCGCAGGTCGCGGGTTCAAATCCCGGCTGCGGCGGCTGCATTTCCGATGGAGGCGGAAATGTTGTAGGCCCGTGTGCTCAGATTTGGGTGCACGTTAAAAAACCCCAGGTAGTCAAAATTTTCGGAGCCCTCCACTACGGCGTCTCTCATGATTATATGGTGGTTTTGGGACGTTTAACCCCACAAATCTTGAGTGGCAGATGAAAACGAATGCCACCTAATCGAACAGTACGCAAGGGAGATTAGGAACGTCACACACACGCTTTCTAAACTGCGGTATTGTCATGCAGGGCTAGTATTGTGGAATGCCATTTTACCGGACTAACTGAAGTAATTGTATTGTGACGCGCAGAAGTTACCGAGACCTGTACGACTGAAGAGGCCGTTTATTAGGTCGCGAAGGCCTACGCACGAGCAGCCACCAGATGTATTGGCGCAGCGTCGTCGTGTTCACCCTAGCTGCTAATTTTTGATCATGCACTTGGTCCTTGATAATTTCGCGCTCTGACGATGAAACACGGTATGGCTTTTGTTGAATTGGATTTGTTGAGCCCATCTTGGCGGTTTGACGTGTTCGAGATGCAGGGATGGCGATTTGTCCTACTGCGCAAATTTAAATGCCGAAGGGTGTTTCGAAAGCACACTCACTAATCTTCGGCGCTGACCTGTGCTAAGCGACTTCGTTGTCATGGACAGATGAGCTGTTTCTTGAAGAACCCCTGAGAGAAAAATTTAATTGGCTATTTTCTAACAGCAATTTGAAGCTTTCCGTGTGGTAATACCACAATATTATCGTAAATGCTTTAATGCATCGTGTAAATAATGTTAGCGGTTTTAATTTAGAACAATTTTGCGTCAGTTTGAAACGCCCGCCTAAATACCGTGAGAAACCAGCGGCCCAGAGCACAGCAGTGCCTAAGACTGTTTTTAAAGCGGGGGACCCGCGTGCGGTGAAGAATAAAACAATGTGGGTGGTTTGAGCGTGCCCTCTTAAAAAATAAAAAAAACATTCTTGGCGTAAGCAGCCTTGACCACCTTTAGAGCAGCACAACAGCAGAGCGAGAAGGTGGCCGAACAGTAGTCCTCACCGGGTGCCAGTCGGGGTATTGGTCACACCCCACAAATTTTGACCCTTCGACGTCACAAGAGGAGTCCCGGCATATACGTGAAACCACTATAAATATCGATTTTACCTGAATACTCGGAGGAGCATGCACCCTTACTTCAAAACAAAACTAAAATATCTTCTAGGCTACGCTGGCCACTAATAATCGGTCAGAGGTGGCCCCGCATGCAGGACTATCAAAGAACACAAGCATCTAGCGTCTCCAAATTTGGTGTCGGGGTCCTTTAATTGTGGCCACCAGGTTCCTTTGGTACAATCGTCAGTTTGGCCGCTGATAAGGGCCCGTATATTCTGCTGACCAATGCTGACTTCGTACCGTCTCGTAATATCACGGGCTCTGAAGAACAGTTAATGGGCCATAAGTAAGTGCGTCCATCGTTGAGGGACAGCACACAATGGAGAACCAGCACATTTTTCTTCACACAGTTCATGTGCATCGGCTGTACGTTTACATCAAAGCACTCGTAGAGCGCACCATATCACAGAACTTGCACACGAAACAGACAATGAAGTTTCACCTTCCACAAAGTCTTCCAGGAGTCCTAATGACATCCGACCACTCAAAAATACCTTAACAGTCGACAGTGGCACCACACTCCCGCAAGACGTATATACCTAGAATAAGGTGGTGAGTCGACGGTAAAATAACTGCGAATTCTGTAGGAATAGCATGGCCTCCCAAAACCACATCAGCGCTGCCCACACCAACAGCACGCAATGGTTCACCACTCACTCCACAGAGCTTTGAAGTTTCGTCCTAACACATCTTTAAAGAAACACTCATCAACAAAACTGTGGCCCCTGTGTTCACAAGGGCCATTACAGGCACATCAATAAAGAGAACATGCACTTGATTTTTGAGCATCAACACAGCAGGAATTTCTGTCAGTAGCACATCTCTGGCGACCTCACCTCTATCGCCAGAGCTGGCCAGTTTTCCAGTGTCGAATGGCACGTGGTGCTATGCCGTGGTGAAGGAGAACACGAGTGACGCGGCGCAAAGGTCAAACTTCTGTCAGATGCCGGGGATGAACTTCGGGATGATGATGATAAAAACTTTATTACTCCCAAAAGAGGGGACCGGCTGAGAGGTCAGTTACGCTGCTTAGAGGAGGTCAGCGGGGTCCCTTGGGACACAGCGGCCTCCAATGCGCGTGAGATTACCCGGCGTTGCTGTGCCGAGTCAGCGATATTCGGAAGGAACTCCCATGTATCTTTTGTGGGAGAAGCGTCGGCGTACTGTGGGCACGTCCATGCCATATGTATGAGGGTGGCCGATTGTGAGCAGCATTAAGAGCTTGGTTTCACGAGGTGTAGGTATACCTTGCTATGAAACCAGGGGTTGGGAAATACACCTGTCTGAAGCTTGCGCTACAGGACGGCATCGCGTCGAGGGAGGTTTTTGTGAGCTGGATGATAGCGGAGATGGCCTAGTCTGTAGTGCTGTAGAATGTCTGTGTATGTGACCAAAGGAGTTAGTTTTTCACAGGCCTGGAAGGGCGAAAAATGTGAAGTGTAAGGCGTAAGGAACTCCGCCCGGCAGTTGAGATCTCGGGCGAGAGTGTGTGCCTGCGCATTTTCATTAAGGGATTCATGAGCTGGAGCCCGGATAAGAAGACGAGCCCATAATCATTGCCTGACGGAGCTGTTCACGGACTACCACGACTCTGTTCATAGGGTCGTGAAAATTGCGACGCAGGGCAATACCGCAGAGCTACACGACGGTTGCAGTACCGTGATATCAATCTGGAACACCACAAGAGTAGCACATCAGCAGAGGTCGAAATCTTGGTTGCTCTTGAATGAAATGGCTGTCCTCGTTAGCCGTCGCATAGGCGGCAGGTTCATCAAAGATGTCATGAGGATTCATTGGGGGTCGTAGAGGCGTGTGCTGAGCGCATCGATTATAACACGAAGCTGCAAAGTGCTTGATTATCCAGGACTGTGGGGCTGCAGGGCTGTACTTCATAGTCACTGCACTAATCATAGGGTAGTAGGAATCCAATTGTAGCGCAGTTTTAGCCTCAAGTGGCGTGTACACGCCATGATGGTCAGCTGTTGAGCGCAACAATTCTTGGCGGACAATTTGTTCAATAGTCGAGGCAATGTCGTTGAGGTAAGGGCTCGGGTCTACCTTTGCAACAGACGTCCTGTTTGCCGGCAGGCTAACTTAGGCGTGATTCAACGCATTGTCATAGTTTCAAAAGTTATGCAGTGCCGAATGACGTCAGACACCGAACACAGGCTATCTTTAACAATCAAAAAGTTATGCACGTCGTCAGCCACTCCTTTTAGCAATAGGTCGACTTTATTTTCTTCTGACATGTTGGCGCTGACCACATTGCACAGCCTCAATATTTCTTCAATATACGCGGTGTGCGTATAACCTAGTAACTGCGCCCCTTGTGACAAAATGGTAGGCTCCGCACGCTTCTTTTTGACGACAGAGACCCCAGAACACGCCTTGGGCTTCTCAACGAAAGGTCAAGCTGATCCTCGTAGTTTTTGTACCACACAAGTGTGGTGCCGGTCAAGGAGAAATCCACCTTGGAGAGCTAAGCGGCTTCATCTCATCTGTTTTACTTGCTCGCTCGCGTGTACTTGAGGGACCAGGCGTAGAAATCTTCTCCCGCTTTCCCTCCGAAAGGCAGCGGGACGCAGTAATACTGTGGCGGACTGCAAAGCGATGTTCTGGGAGCGTCTCTTTCGTCAGCCATGTCGATGACACTCCCTTCAGATGGCGGGAGACCAGCAAGTCGACGACTTCAGCAGTTCCGTCATTGTGAGAGCATACCCTGCACTTCCACACTCTGTTACGTACAGAGGAGACCACGACTTGTACGACTGAAGGTGCCGTTTATTAGGTCGCGAAGGTCAGCGCAGGAGCGGCCAACAGGTTGATTCCCGCTTCGTCGTCGTGTTTGCTCTAGCTGCCATTCGGGGGAGCCAGCACGTTAGCTGATCTTCGTTTTTTCTCGTGGATATGTGAAACAATATCATGCCAAAAGTTATCAGCCATAGCGATGACATGCCTGCCAGACAAGACGACTACACCCGGGAAGTCCGAGCATTTACCCTCGTGACGCGTCGTCTCAACGAATAAATTATTCGATGAACAAAGATAACCTAGAACCCATGTGGTGTGTAATCCCAAATTATGACTAGGTCTTTCCCATTTCCTATAACGGAAGCGTACAACCAAATCATTCTGAGCGGAATTATGGGGAAGAAATTTGGCGGACAACAGAGAAACTCGAAAAGGAGTTAAGGGCCTCACAGCGTGCGATGGAAGGAAAATGGCGGGCGTAACATCAGGAGATGGAGAGCATAGTTCATTAGGGAGCAAATGAGAAGAGGTGGGGGGGGCGGCAGCCGACATCCTTCTTGCCATTAGGAGAAAGATTGAGACCTGGGTGGATTCGTGTAACACGCAGGGCCGATAGCCAATGGTCAGTGAGAACCATACAATGAGTACAAAGGGACGAAACGCAGCGGAGGGAATCCGAGAAACTTGAAAATAAAAATTACGAAGGCATAGGAAGTTCACGGCATAAAGCTTGTAATACAGGGTTAATTGGAGATAGTTCAGAGGAGTCTTTATTTGGGAGACTCCTCAGCAATAACTAAATACTGTTGTATGGTGCGACATTCGCTTGGTTATAAATCGAGCTCTAAGCAATAATCACAAAGAGGAAGAAAATAAACATTTATTCAGAGCAAACACACTATGCACCCAAGGTGGGTGGCCTCCTAATTCCAGGCAGCCGCGGGCCTTCGCCAACTCCCGCGCCTGTTGAACCAGGCTTCGCTGATTCTTCAGGCCTGGGTCCAATAACTTAGCCTCCTACTACTCTACGGTTGGCGCAGCGGCGCCAGGGTTTTGTCTGCATCCCCTTATCATATGACACACGGTGTCCGGTACAGAACAGTAGCAGCAGATGTAAGAGCACTCAGTCGGTGAGATGCGAGTGTACTGAATCACGAGGAAACATTTAAAAATATTACGGCCATGAACTCACAGTTGTTTTTTTACTTTCTTTCTTTCTAGTTTTGCATATTTTAATGCCAACTAAAAATTAATGAAAACATAAAATGCTTGTGGTTTATTTTACTGGTGTATACCGCACACGTGATGGTGTCTAACCCACCATGTTCATGTTTAGTCATTTGAAACCTCTTGACTTTGCCTTACTTTGAAGTCTGCGTAGCCACGCATTATTAATCGGAATGCATACTCAGTAAGAAAAATTGTTAAGTCGCATAAATTACTAATAAACGTGTAATTAACATGATTAACCCGCACAACACGTTGAGCTTTTCGCACTACTTGGTTTGTATGGTGATACCTACATGAACGAGACGACAAGGGCATGAATAAAAACGGTAGTAAGGACAAGAGGGCATGGTAAATGGTGTGAGGTTGGACGCGTTTGAGGGGATGGATTCCGTAGGCGGAGATGTGAGAACGAAGACTAAGAACGAAGAGAAATGGACAAGCGCAGACTCGCAACTAATTTTTCTTAATTTGATGCTTAGCTTGGAAACACTCACGCATGCGTACGCTTTGAAAAAAATACAGCAACTTCAAAACGTTGCATCAAGACCTTCCACCAGATCCTAGCAGCTAGGAGGGCAAAAAACCTATTCTCTAACAAGGACAGAGACGGCACGCTGATGCATTGATCGTCAGGTTGCCTAATTAACGATCGATGCCATGTGAGGCGCGCCAGTCGGTATGCTGCTCTGAGAATTTGAACTTTAGGCAACCGCTGTGAGTGGCTGCCTTTGAAACCCTATACTAAATGCGTGCGTTTTAAAACGTGACTTCATCTGTATTTCTTTAACTTCCTTATTCTTCTCCCCATGTGAAGGGCAGCCAGCTTCCAACTTCCCTACCTCTCCTATATATATATTCTCTTTCTCTCTAAGAATTTGTCTGAACGTGTCTGAAGCATGTTGGCATATACATATACTAAAGCTACGTCACGCTTCACGCTGTCATATATTTTTCGACAAAGAGGGCACTGACCAGTATACGCAGCGTGTCCAGAGTAAAGCATTCAAGAAGACATACTGGGGTGGTATTTTCAAACTACGTAAATCAATAAATAATCATTCAATAAATCAACCCATGAATCAACTGCACTTTCGATTCTCCGCTATAAATGTAGGGCTGACGAACAAAAAGTTTTGAAAATTCCATCTTGACATGGCTGCAGTCGTGTCAGTGTTTGACTGCTATAATTTCACAGTCTTTAGCGTTTGGCTACATGCTGTGCCCGTAACAATTCAAATTTCATCATGGCGTTCGTTCCGCATAGTAACTCTCTGACTGACAAAATATCCACACAGGTTGGCAGTCATAGGACCATAGACAGCAGACTCGAGATTTTGACGGACACGTAGCGCTATCTGTCGGTGCAGTTTTGGGTAGAGCCGAGCCCGGCTTCCTGGCACTGTTTGCTGCACAGCTACGCGCAAATAGCGCGTGCGGAACAACTATTGAGCTAATATTTAGGTGTGTTTGCGCATTGAATCCTTAGAAAAAGATGAATTTCTATCCGCTAGTCCGACGCGTCACCGAACCGCCATGAAGTGCTTGATTGTTCACTCGCCACAACAACGACGAAGACAAGGGCAGACGAAACAGCAAGGCGCTCGACGAAGAACGACTTCAGTCGACGGTGTTGTTGCTTTCTGAACTCGGCGAACGTAAATGACTTCAGTTTTACCGATTTCCGTAGCTTCCGCGAACCAGAACGGCGAGAGCGCTTGATACGGGCTGTTGTGACAAGTCAGGGAATCACTCGCGTTCTCCACAGCCGGCCGCAGAAGAAAGTATGAAAATGTAGGACTGCTGTTATTCTTCAGAGTAGCCTCGACGGAAAACCATGGTTTACCCTAATTAGGCTCTACTGAGCGTACCGCGGTGCGAGCCGTGCAACAGTAGACTGGTGACACGTGCGATAAACATCGCGCACCCCACGACCACCCATAATCTAAGTGGTCGCCGCCACACCACATAGCCCACGATTGCTTTGAAGGTTCCAAGTTCCGGCTTTACCTAGGAAATGCGAAGGCGTACGTCATGCAGGTAAAACGCAAAGTGTTGGTCGTGACCACAATCAGGTTTTTCTTGCCGTTGGTCTCCGCGATTGCCGCAGCTAACTCGGATGCGTGGGTTGTGCCTTTTGTTCTTCACCGAGAAAGTGGATACACATGTATTCTCATTTGCAGTATATACAAACGGAAAACGATTGTCAAGAAAACGTTCTAGTATGCGCAACAAAACAGTTAAACGCACACGAAGCGAGAGATGAATGGTGAATTCAACTGCAAAGGCGCAAATCACCGGGGTCATCTGTGCCTGATAAAGCGAGCTTCGTGATCGCAAGCTATATTGCACGTGTATACACCTAATCACTTCAGCACTGTGTATATGGCCAAGTTTAACAGATTTATACAATACAGAACGCACGCCGAAGTGTTTCCTTTAAACTTGGTGTCATGCGATGCTCGCTTGCACTTGTATTGTGAGTTCCAGTGCGCTGAAATAACTGAAACATATTTTGAATTGTATTCGCATTGCAGTTTGATGAGCTTCCTACTTTACTGAAACGTGGTTCGATTGACAGAAGAAGCTTTCCTGTCCTTGATTTTCAGAAGACCGTGCTTCAACACCAATGAAAAAGAAGGTCCTATGCACGCTCGCTTGCGGACGGCTCCATTGAGCCGTCCGCAAGCGCTGGCCATAACTGGGTAGTGCAAATGCATTTGCACTACCCAGTTATGGCCAGCGCAGCGTCTAAGGCACTAATGGTGGCGTTTTTCGAAGTGCCATCTGGGCCAAGTCTGACGTCTATAACCCAGATGTATGCGCTCTGTATGGTATAAGAAGTGTAGGTGGTTCTCTGCCGTCAGGTGATGAAACGATGTTCAAGTGAATGAAACATGATCACGGGAATTCCAAATCACTTCTGTTCCTTTGTAGTGTAAAGAAAATGGTACTAGAACCTCTTTTGCTCCATGCATTTGCAATGTTAAATACACGAAAAGAAAGTTAGACATAGCTTTTAAACGTGCAGCGGAGCTGTTATCGGCCCCTATGGACACGTGTTCACAAATCATCGTTAGCAAACGTTCAGCTGATTATTCTTAGCTTTCCAGATATCATGCTTACAGCTGCTCCAACGACATACACACGGTATACGTATTATGTGGCACATGTATATTTATTTTGTCGGGCAACTACTTCGGGATCCAATGGGTTAAGCTTCTCCGCTCTACTGCACCGTTGAGCAGCATTTGCCCTCTCCTTCTCCATGGCTATATATACCACAGTGGCAAACGCCAGTCAGAGGTGCTATCAAGCGGCTCCAGCGCAGTGTCAGATGGCGACTGCACAGGGAAGGCGCGCGTGTCAGCGTCCATATGTCTACCAAGGCTATGACGGCACTCCTCTGGAAAGCGCACACCGGCGGCGGCGAGTCGCGCGCGGCCGTGGCCGAGTGCGAAGGAGGTGCCGGCTCCGGTGCGTGACACCACTGATCGTCTGCGCAGCGCATCGACTTGCGCGCACACCGGTGGCGAGCCGCACGCGGCGGCGGCGGAATATCATTGCGCATGCGCAGACCAGTGCAACGTGCAATGGGCTCAGCGAGGCCAGTGTATTGATTGATTTGTGGGGTTTAACGTCCCAAAACCACCATTTGATTATGAGAGACGCCGTAGTGGAGGGCTCCGGAAATTTCGACCACCTGGGGTTCTTTAACGTGCACCCAAATCTGAGTACACGGGCCTACAACATTTCCGCCTCCACCGGAAATGCAGCCGCCGCAGCCGGGAATCGAACCCGCGACCTGCGGGTCAGCAGCCGAGTACCTTAGCCACTAGACCACCGCGGCGGGGCGAGGCCAGTGTAGCTGATGCTACAAAAAGTTAGACACAGCTTTTAAATGTGCAGCGAAGCTGTTATCGGCACCTATGGACACGTGTTCACAAACCATCCTTACCCTCATCTCGCATTTTCCTGATGAGTTTGTGCCTTTAATACACTTGATAAACAAGTAGCCCATTAGGCCCAAACCAGTCTTGTGATTATATTTTACCCTGTTACCATTTTTGTGTCCTTATACCTCACGTAAACAGTACAGCAACGTACGGAAAACATGAGATTCAAATCTATGTGTTGTTTGTGAATTCGGTCCTCAATCTGTCACGCAATTCAAAATATGAAAATACTTCACTGAGCCGCTGTCAGCCACAGCCAGTGCGTCAACGCCTGCCGCGTTGAGGAGAACGAATCGTGCTTACGACATTTTCAATGCTGTGAGCTTTGGTGTAACTTCTACCGTTAAAAATATACGTAAAAGCGTGCAATTTGTTAGAATGTAGGGTGTTATCCAAACGAATACAGGGTTTTTCAGAAGTGTTTCACTGATACATAGGATGCCGCAGCTATTCGCAGTGTACACGTTGTCGAAATTTATAGTAAACGCCTTGGCAAAGATATATATATATATATATATATATACATATATATATATATATATATACATATATATATATATATATATATATATATATATATATATATATATATATATATATATATATATATATATATATATAAAGCGTGCAGTGGAACGCAGTGCGCACTCTGTCGGAAATATTGTTTCGGCGGCGCTGATGGGAACTACACTGAGAGCGTGTTTTGAAGCGAGCTGATATACGCCGTGTGTAGGCTGTCAAAAAGCTTTTTGCTTGAGCCCGAGAAAGAAAGCGAGACGAAGGTGGCCGTCATCCCGTCACGCCATATGCGTCACTAAAAAAGAAAAAAAAAGCATGTGCACTCCCCAAAAAGCATGAAAGCAAGTTTAGCTTCTGTCGCAGTGTGAAATTATAAAATAGCCTTAAATCACAATTACGCTTTTGCTGAAGGCTGTCGTGAAGTGGCTACTAAACATTAAGTGAAGCATACTATACATAGTGTTCGCTATATAGGCTTATAACTATAACTTGCCCGAAGTAAGTATCTCAGTGGAAATATTTTAATATAAAATTACAGCAGAAAAAACGCTGCACTGCTGGTATAGAAAGTGCGCGCTTGATGTGAACAATTGTTTTTACTACTGAACTTGAAATTTCGAAGCGAATGAAGTGTGCGAGCGTGATACAATGCTTACTATAACTGGTTGACGGGTTTCTACGGATCAACAAGTACCAAAGTACCACACTAATCATGTGCCACAAAAACAACAGACGCTGCATACGTTAAGAGAAATCTACGGCAAGAATGAAACATAAGATCTAGCGGAAAAGCCTTCACATCTGCGTGGAACGCTTGTACAGGCGTCAAGAGTCGCACCTTCGCGTCGCGTTTGTAACTCGGCTGTCATTTGGAGACAAGTCTAAGTACAACTGTCGTTGCCATTCAGACCAGGTTAGCTGCAGGCATCTGTGCGCAGCTTACCTGAACAACCGCGAATGCGTGAACACTCAACACGCCGAGATAGCGTTCAGCCCATCGTGTCGGAGCAGTGTGGTATACGATCATAATTTCAAGTCCTCGGTTTTATTTTTTCCTGACCGTTTGTTTGAATTCGAATCTTCAAAGCACTGATTCCCCGTCAACGGCCCTGTATCGCGTTCGCGGAACGCTTCCTTCGCGCGACTTTACGAGCTAGCATTTTTAAACGTGCATGTACAAGCATGAATGAAGATATGCAGCATATTCTGCTGGAGCACTCGCGACTTGATTTTATCCAGTCTTTGGAACGTTAAACTTGAAAAATTATTATCGTGATTTTACGGAGTCTCTCTTCAGGACCATAAGGCTCGCAAAGATTCTATATAGCGCTATGGCGAATACAATCTTTCAAAAATCAAACGTTAATAGCATACGAACTTGATATAAAAAGTATTGATCATGATATCAACAATACATGGCGTTTCACGTCCCGAAACCACGATATAATAATGGAATACGCTGTCGTTTAGGGTCCCGGAAATTTCAACCATCTGCTTCTTTAACGTGCCCAGGCACACGGACATTAACAATTTCGCCTATGCACCGAAATACGACCGCCACGGCCGAAATAGATTCCGCGACCTTCGTGTCAGCAGCTGAGCACCATAACCACTGCGGTGGACAATGAGTTATTAAAGGCGTCGCTTCGGATATCTCGAAGAACGAAGGCGCATGTAGTGTGACACTTGGAATCTGCATTCGCCGTAAGTGTCACAATTACTGGACGAAGACCAGAAGAGGCTCTTAGGCCATAGATGCGACGTTGTTCTCAATGCAGTAGACGTCACCACTCAGCCATAATTCCTAAAATTCTTGGAAGTGACACTTTCTTCGTTCCACATCCTGGGCTTCAAAGTCCACGCTGCTAAGTATCCGCTCTAATGGCTTGACGCCAGTCTGTTTGCGAGTACCATCAGTGTGTATTTTTTTCCGTGTCATGTCAACGTTGCTACCGTACTGCAGACCATCTGCGGTAAAGTAAGGATTTAAACTTTCTCATTCACGAGCAAGCCTCCTCGGTTTGTGTCGGTTAGAAAGCGCACTGTAGGCGCGAGCATCATTTTTCACACATGCCTGACGTAAGAGGAAAGCCACTGTGAAGCCGAAAAATAACACCGACGGGTAAACTTCTCAGTTCTTGTTTACTGTGTGGAAGTCCATTCCGCAGCAATAGTTTGTGTTCGAGAACGCCCTTGCGGCAAAAACGGAATGATAAGCAAATGAATCGTGCATTCGAATTGGCCATGTTGCACACCATCGAGTGCTTGCCGCCCGAAAGACGATGAAACTAAACAGCTCGGAAAACAAGCAACAGTTGCGCACCCGAATGAGCTGATACCGCCACCGAAGGCTTGTCGTGCGGTCATACCTCTCGCTCGAGGAAATACCAAGGGGGCGAAGCTTTCCTTAGCCGAGTTGCAGGAAGATTTGTGTTTACTGGCCGAGCCCGTAATGACTCCCCCTTTCAAGGTGGTCGCGGGAGCCACCGTCGTCTCGCGGGGTGGGTAATGTGCGCGCGCATAAATTTTGGGGGAGTCGCCCCGGGCGCTCTTCGTTGCGGCGCTTGGGCTGAACCGGGCTTACGGTCTATCCTCGTTTCGATGGCACTAGTTTCACGACGACGACGTATACCGTCGGTGAGGTGCGCCCGTCCCGCACTCCAAGTATCACTCAGCTTGTGGCCGTCGTATACTGTGTGATGAGACGTGCAGGAAAAAAAAAGAGGCTTGACATAGCCTTCCGTAACAAATTGCAACCACCGTACCCTCCCATGCTTTACGCGACCCTTACTACCAACATCCATATAGCCAGAAGCTTGTCTAGCCGGAAGCCAAACAGTTACTGCCACTCGAGTTGACATTGCGCGCGCCTGCGTAACCCGGCAGTATAAAGTGGCGCGCCGGATGAATGTCGTCGTACTCGAGCACGCTTGATTGCTGGACTATATATACACGGCTTAGGAGCAACTGTCTGTATGCCCTGTGTCAATTATCTTCCCAAAGCAGAGTTGTCTATTACGTGGCCAGTATTGGCCCACTGCGTAACTCGTGCGTCAGTGTTCAGATTGCACAGCTTTCTGACGTAACGCAGTGGCAATCTGTGGCTATGGGAAACTAACTCTGAGGATATATATTTACTCAATGCCGTTTCTTCACGGGAAGCAAGATGTGCACATCGAAACATGCTCCGCTAATCCCGGCTGTGGCGGCTGCATTTCTGATGGAGGCGGAATTGTTGTAGACCCGTGTACTCATATTTGGGTGCACGTTAAAGAACCCCAGGTGGTCAAAATTTCCGGAGCCCTGCACTACGGCGTCCCTCATAATCATATCGTGGTTTTGGGACGTTAAACCCCACAAATCAATCAACATGCTCCGCTAAGGGGCACCGATGCATATTCTTGGTTTTGGCTTACATAGAACGTATGACATGAAAATACAAGGGCACCCAACACCTGAATATGTTTAGGGCGGACAGGAGACCTACCTTTTGATACGAAGAGTGAGGAGCAAAGGAGCAACGTAAGCGCAAAAAACAAAGTCGCTCGCTTTTGAAATGAGGAACGCTTGCAGCGGACACCGCTTAATTGCTTGAACATCGAATTAACGTGAGGCCTCAGCAAATGAGACAACAAGAAGAAATGACGAAAGTCCAGGGAACGCCTTTATTATATTACTGTCCACTGAACGACTCCCGTGAAATACTTGGAACATATAGACCTATCGATGAGTGGCCTTCAAAATTCGCAAATGTCATGCGGATTGAAAGGAGGAAGTGGGTGGAGAGGGGAAGGTGGGATGAAGAAGCAGACGTATTTTAAAAGTATGCTTACTTTACCTTGAGCCCATGCACTCTTTTGGCGTACGTGCGTATTGATTTCATTTTGGACGCGCCACACAAACATCGGCCAAACTTAGGACAGCAAATGCTTTTATTTCAGGCGTACTTTATTTTTGAATAGTCGGTTCAGAACATTTGAATAATAGCAGATAAGCGCAGGATAAGAATGAGCCCGAAAAATGAGCACACAACTACCGGCACTGAAAAATTAGATCACACGGATGTTGCTGTCGTATATAAGAACAGCAGATCTTGTGAGAGTGAAAAAGAGAATGGCTCGCACGTAATCACAATTAAGTATACCACCATAATCAGTACGAGAGTAGGAGTGCCACTTTCAGGTCAAGTCATTAAGTCTTGCGTGAGGGTTTCTTTACTTTTTGTGTCTCTCAAGTTATATATATATATATATATATATATATATATATATATATATATATATATATATATATATATATATATATGTATTATATATATACACGAGGACTAATTACGTTGAAGCCTGCTATCCCAACATTATAGTATTAATGCATATTAAAAACTAAACGACTGCAAAAAAGCAAGACAGTATAAAAGGGTAAGCAAAGGAAGAAAGCTCCGTGTACGCTTATGGTTTCTCGTGTGTGAGGAATGGCTGCAGGCTGCGAACACGTGGTATTCAAGAGAGTTGAATCAAGGCTAATATATTAAAATTATGAATTCATTTCGAAAAGCATCTAGTAGGATTATCTAAGCCCACCTTTTACCCCCGGTCCCGTCTAATTCGGCGCAATGTGCAATTTACAAACCACGAGGAGACGCCCTCAAGTGTTGAATCGCTGCGCATTCAGCCACAAAGGAATGATTCTTTTACACACTGAACGCACACGCCGAGTATCGTGGAGACATTCAACTGCTAAGACGCATCCACATACTCTTGGGTGTCTTCGCCAGCTTCAAAACACTCCTGTCACATTGGGCGAGAGTTCCTTCCAACATGTCCATGCGGTCAAAGCGACCAATATGTTCACCGCCGACACATCACTATTCTTATGAAGTTTATAAAGCTTCACATTGCCTGCTCAATCGGCTCACCACAAAGACCTGCGGACGCCGATGCCGCTCTCCTGTGTTTCTAGGACCACACATGAGTTCGCTTGGGAAAGAACAGCGTGAAACCGTGCGGTGTAGTCTCGTGCTGACTATTTATACATCTCTTTCTTACGCTTCTTCTTTTCTATATATCACTTTTCTTTCCATTATTCCCAATTTCTCCCACCCCAAGTGTAGGGTAGCCAACCGAGCCAAGCTTGGTTAACCACCCTGCATTTCCCCTATATTTCTCTATCTCTTTTTCTCTCACACACACAGCATCTAGAACAATAACTGCCTTTATTTGACTCACTTGAAACTTTTTTTGATCTCCAAAGTATTGGGCTCACAAACATAGAAGGCCCTAAATTCTGTGGAATTCGAGGCGCTAGAAGTCATCGCAACGAACGCGCAAAACACGACGCGCTTCGTTTCCTGTTTTCGCCGTTCAGGTGACTGATATAGGGGGGTACCGAATCAATTTTTTTGTTTGCTGCATCGCAAAGCGCAATCCGAGAACAGCTGCCGAAGGTGATTGCCCTTATCTCTAACAGTTCTGCGTACTCTGTGTCAGTGTACTGTCAACATTTCACCGATTCTGCTTTCGTTTCATGAATTGCTCGGCTTCCCTCCCCAGTGCCAGCTTTCCCAGCGAGAGAATTGCGTATAATGAGGCGCAAGACGGCTCACTCTCGAAGCACGTCGTTTGCTGCGCTCGTAAAAGCTTTAACGCATGCAATCGACGGCCGCTCGTAAAGCTACACACAATGGACTGTATACATACATTCACTGCCGTCGCATGCCAAAAGCGTCAAGTGACTTCGGAGTATTATGAAAGCCAGCTCGTTACGTCCCGTTCGTGTGCTATATAATGTAACAAATTATGTTGCGGAATTTAAACAGACCCGATAGGAACAATACCTGAGGTTGTCCTCCAATAACGAAACTGCTCCTGCCCTGACTCTACTCATCTCCAGCATTAACAGCAGCCTTATGTGGAATCACATTTATACTCACGCCTACTACCACGTATTCTGATGCAGGGTCTTTCATACGCCCTTTAAAGATTAATTTAATAAAGGCGCAAATCAATTAAGGGGTACCTTGGCCTCCTCCCCCCGCCCCCCAGCTATTCTATAAAAGCTCTTTGGAAACATTTCCTATGCTGTCATTGCTTCCAAAAAAAAATGACCTTACTGGTTTGTGAGCACTTATAGGTGCTATTTGAATGTACTACTATATTAAACGACTTCAAGAAAGGCACTGGTTACGGGACATTTTGTGTTAAATAGTGTTGATATATTTGTCGAAAAGCTTGTTTTAGGCTTACAAACCCATGGTTCGACTCACTCGGACTCACTCATACTGCGATCGAGCCGTCAGTCTGAGTCTGAGTGAGCCAGTGTGAGTGATATTTTCGTGAGTCTGAGCTCGATTGAGTCCCCCGGAAAAAAAGATATCGGTGAGTCTCAGTCCGAGAGAATCCGAAGCACAAAATGTATTTCATGAGTGAGTCTGAGTGAGCTCCCCAAGTTTTACCGACCTATGGCCCCTGAGTACCAAGAAAAAAAAAACGTTGAACGCTTTTCTAATATACAAAGGCCTAATATTGAGAGCTGTTATGCAATCTACGGCCTCGGCTTATGCGTTTAACGTTGATTGATTAAAATGTTGGGTTCAACGTCCCAAAACCACCATGTGATATGAGAGACGCCGAAGTGGAACATTTCGAAAACTTTTACCACCTGGGGTTCTTTAACGTGCACTTAAATCTGAGCACGCGGGCCAACATTTCCTGCCTTCATCAATACATACTGCAGCCGCCGCAGCCGAGATTCCATTCCGCGACCTGCGGGTCAGCAGCCGTGTACCACTGCGGCGGGGCTTATGCGTGTAATGTTGCTCACGAGGTTATGCTTTAGCTGCGGCATGACACTAATTATTTGTATGTTTGCTTGCTTGTTTTCTTTCACAATGTGCTGTTTTACACATATGGTGTTAGGGTTTCTTCATCCCGATTGCTGTACAGCGTAGCTGGCTATCAAACGGCAGCATACTGACATGTGGGCATCAGTAGGTCATTGCACCACCCCATAGCGTTTCCTCTGTGGTTCAGACAGAGGTTCTAAAAACTATAGGCATTCAAAGCAAGCCGTCCACGGGACGGTCACCATAGACGGTCGCCGCATATCTGACGCACAGAAACGCATGTGTCAGAGAACACTATAGTGCTGAAATGACCGGTGTGTCGCCAATAGAATCATTTCTTTCAAGAGTACTTGAGATCCCTGCTGCTCTCATTGATAATCGAGGAAAATTTAGGGACGCGATATTTTCAGCATACGATTGGAAATACACAGATAATGAAATAAAAAAAGCACAGATTAGAGGACCTTGTATTGTCGTGATAGTTTGCGATGCCAATAAAGTCATGATAACATGTTTTCTTTATAAGATCAAATTGAAGTCAGAAGTATAAGAAGGAGAGAGCCGGAGGTGAAGATAAGACATCTCCACAAAACGCGTGCTGTACAATATACATACTGAGCCTTCTAAGATTTTGTGGGTATATTTTTGCTATAATACCACAGGACACAGTGCATTGTGGCTTATTGCGGTGTTTTCAACACGTTGTATTTCGATGTGTGATTACAATATGCCACGTTCAGTACAGTGCGGTAATCTTAAAGCTGTGTTAATTATTTACACGCGTCTAGAGAATGTGAACACGCGTTTGCAAAATGAAGCAGAAGGCTGATGTTAGGGATGAAAGTTCAGATAATGATGGCGCTGGGCTCGAGATGATAATGACGACAATGAAGAGAAGTGGCTTTTTAATACTGTTATTCCTGGTCATTTTAAAACATTACATTTGTAGGCTTAAAAGAACCACCATCAATATATGTATATATGTATAAATATATGTATACTCGCCGCGGCAGCTTAGCTGCTCTAACGTTATGCTGCTTGGCATGAGATTGCGGGTGCATTGCCGGGTGATTGTGACTCCGTTACGAAAAAGAATAAACGTAAAAATGTTCGCTTCACACATACAGATTTACGCGCGCGTTAGTGAGCGCTATAGCTGCTAAACACAAACCGCAAACCGGACAAGCCACCACGACGTGCTTCATATTTGACTTCATATATGACTTTGGAACGTACAACTCTAGAAGTTGTTAATTACGTATTAAACATGCTGGTTCTTGGTAATGAGACATCTGCAGGCTGACATGCCGACGCTGGATCTCTCGGTGGCGTCTATATAACCGCAGGCACTACATTGCTCTTACGTCTTTAAACAAGCAGCGCTTGTGATTGCGAGGGGGTAATCTAGATCTTAAGATACTGCCTATTCTTCACAATGGCAGATAAAATTGCGTGATTGCGTGCCACTTTGGGCACGCAATCCCCCCCACATGTTCCCACGCAGGCCCCCGCTTGTATAAACATTTGTTATGCAAAAGCGCATCCATATTCATATATATATATATATATATATAAGGGAAAGAAGTGCATACATAAGGGCTCGTTTTTCCGTGTTTTTACGCAATAATAATGAGATCTAACAGACAATATTGCCAAGAAAAGTATAGGGGAGGATATTAGACCAAATTGTAATGTAAATAAAAAGAAAAGTGGGTGAAAAGATAACTTGCCGTGGGCAGGATCTGTCGGATATATATATATATATATATATATATATATATATATATATATATATATATATATATATATATATATATATATATATATATATATATATATATATATATATATATATATATTCAGAGTAATAATTCAATGGGCCAGTTAGTCTTTGTGAAGGTATGGCATATGGCACAACGGGAGCGTTATCAACAAGGATGAATACATTTATTTCCCAACAGTTTCGGGAGAGGTCCTCCCTTTATGAGGGGACAGGGTCGTAAAACAAAACCAAGCATAAAAGTGGCGCTTTCTTTCTCCCCCTGACATTCATCAATTTGTCACGCTGTCAAGTTTATCGGATTACTTCACACTGCAACCACAGGCTGACACGTTGCTGCAGGACACTTTCCAGAAAAGCGCTAAATGACGGTTTAGTCTTGGGGAAACAAACCACTCGCAGAAACAGACGAGTGGCAGCAGCACGTTAACGTGTCCTGCTTTGCAGCCCTGCGATGTCAGCGCAGGTTAAAGAACACCATATGTTTAAAATTTCCCGATTCCTCCACTACGGCATCTTTCAGAATCATAATATAGTTTTGAGACGTAAAACGCGAGATCATATCATTATAAGTATCATTATTTTTCAGCATTTCTTCAAAACTAGTTCACGGAACAATATCCTGGCCGTGACTTTTCCGATGTGAAACGTTTTGGATTGCGCGTAAGTTAACAAGTAGGAATCGACTATTTCTTGTACCCTATACAACTTCTTTCAACACCCTACTAATCACAGAATACAGTCTCTTTATTATTAACTTTCATTATGTTGATGTTTTTCCCTGTCCACTCTTTGTTTTTGTCTTAGCTCTGTGCTGTGCTCAAATGGTGTTTCACATTGTAGAGAGTCTGCGCTGTCCTAAAATAGTGTTTCACATTGTAGGGGGTCTTCTCTTTTCCGTCTTTCAGGAAGGTTTTTACATAGTTGTGTATATTCCCTTTCTTTTAGTTTTTCTTTTCTAAAATCCTCATCTTGTATTGTTATTCTTTCCATTTTGCGCTGATTTTCCTGCTGTGTGTTTTCACCCTTCATTTGATTTTTATAAAGAGTGTCTGTAATGTATTGTTGCTTGCATTGTTTTATTTTTGCGTGTGCTTGCACGAAAACGTTATGATTGTTCTAGGGCCCGTTAAATAATTGATTCGTTTATTGATTGTAATATTATTATATTGTTGTTGTAGTTGCCGTTGTTGTTGTTGTTGTAGCCCTCGATGAACTAGTCCGAGCAGCCTGAATGTTTGGAAAAATAGTACGCTGCTTTCAGCGTGTAGCCTGGATTGCAAAAAAGCCTTGATTTTGCGACAATGTTTTAACGTCAGTGCTTCCAGACGTCTGCTCAGTGAACTGTGCATACTATACAGATAAATGGCTGACGCAGGGGGAATTATTCGTGCATGTAAATGTGCCTAAATAACCACTGTCCAGGAAAGAAAACTAATGCTAATACGTGCGAAGAGATCGAGCTGCTCCACGGTAACGTGGAGAGCGCGTATTTTTCCTTAAATGTGGTTTGTACGACGCATGCATCTGGGCAGCATGACGCGAGCGATGTATCCTGTCTCCTTGTAAAGCTCACTGGATGTGACGTATTTTATCAGCAGAGTAAATTAACAGCCCATACAGTATTCATTAGATCTCTCCCTTCATCAACTCTGTCTCCGAATAACCACGCAGTAATTGGAGGGCGCAAATCGATTCACTTCGTTGCCGCTCATTTCCCTCTCTGTAATTTCCATGTCGCTATTTGCTGATCATCGTGGAGATATTGCCATCTAGGCGTGTATATATACAGTCATGGCCCACGGCGTCGTGAAGAGGAAATAGGCGCAAGTAATTAAATCGCCCGTCAATGGGATGTATATGCGACGCATGATACACTACGTCTTGTGGAGCCTTCTGTACATGCGTCGTGAGTCTATTTTCCCTATTCCTCTGGTCTTCCATGATAGCGCTTGCGCACCATGCAGATCGGTGTCGTGGTGCCAAGAGGAAGCTTGCCTTCCGAGCAGTGTGTATGGGCACTGCTATAGACCGGAGCGGGCCTGCGGGCGAAGACGGTATACAATGGGAGAGAACGATGCGCGCGTGTCAGGCGCGTGCACCGGGTGCAACGTGCTCCGGTCTCGATGCGGTTGCCACACCGCCAAGAGAAGTTAACGCGGAGCTTTCGCGAAAGATTGTGCCTACCAGAGAGCAATGAGTGGGATTTTTCTAACAAGAAAATAAGCACGTCTCAAGTGGAAGACGTCGAATAACCTTCAGACGTTTGACACGTGCCTCAGTGTACTGCAATAAGACATCACAGGGTCCCTCGCACATCCGCCTTAGTCGACACGAAGGGGAAAGTTGTCTTTGTTTTCTTTTTGTTAAAGAGTGAAGCTGTTTTCTGTGGAGGCCTTCGTGTCCGACGACCGTCGTAGATCCTAGTGGAATTTACCCACAGAAAGTGGATGAGTCCCATCACGTACGTATGGCTCTCCTATCAACAAGCTCACTATAATCGCGACTTCCACAACTCACTACTACGCACGCACACTACTGTTCTCGCCCCGGCACGCACTTAATGGTTTGTCATTCTCACTTCATACCACTTCATTCATCCCACTTCGTTCAAACCTACTGCATGCCACAAGCTTAACTGTTTCATCAGGGTTCGCCAAACGTAGCTGGCTGAATTTTTTTAAGACGATAGTCTCTCTTGGCGCCCTTCGACGCAAACTTTTGGTCTGTCTTTCTGTACATTTGTCTGTTTGTCCACTATTAACGGCACAGGGTACTTGTAATGGCCTAACCCGTGCGCAGCGCCCACCAATGTTGCTCAAGATTTAGCGTTCATACTTGTGCGATTTTCAATTAAAAAGCAATTATTGCGCATGTTTGGGGCACCACAACAATACGTATATAGTCCGCATGAGCGTCTTTTATAAGAAAACGCATTCATAAGCCATTCTAAGGACCGTAAGGCTTATCACGCTGTGCTGACCATGCATTGCTTGTACGAGAAGGTGAGTGTTTCCAACGCTTTGCTAAGACGACATGGTTGTGGCATCTACCCGCCGCCTTGCGTTCTACACCTTATCTCCTTTGAGACGGGTGCGCGCACACCAGTCTTAGAGCCAGGGGCTTAGTTTTTCAAGATAACTGCCAGATGGCGCTCATGTCTCACGTGTGACGTGACTTGATGCGCTCGTTCGTCTCCGCTGCCCGCTCGAGGCACTCTAACGCAGCGCCTCCACAAAACCATTCACCAATTTTCTTGCGCAGAACATCAAATAAATGTTTTGTTCACTATCTCCACACGCAAGACTATCATCTTTCGACGACATTTGCAGATTAACAAGCAAATACTGGGCCATATTTTTTTCCTAAGTTTGTGTATTGAGCGTCTCACACTACCACCCATTCGAAAGCATTCTGCTACAAACGTGGCCTTGAAATGCTTACAGGACTGTAGCCATTCTAACCTTGCTGCACTTCACCTTCTTTTACACTACTTTCGAGATCGACCAACAATTCACCAAGCAGTGATTTCCTTCGATAACTTCACAAATCCTGGGAATCTATGCCATCGTGATGACGCTATATGACACCTCACCTTTTGATTATTTCATGCCTCGCTCTTCTTGACACCGTCTATAGGGAATGCCGACGACATATGTCGGTCAAGTTTCTGGTTTTATGAGGCATTTAATGGTTTCACCTTACAGTACGAATATATGACTCGTTTCGGATCACAACATCATGGACTAAACAAAAGATACGAGGGAGTGTCGTGCCCCAACCCCCGTTTTTGATAAAGAAGTCTGAAGAAAGGTTGATGCCTAAGTGTGTCTTCATCTACTATTCGTCTTTGAAAATGATTTTTGGCGGGATAATTGTTTCTTAATCTGACTTACACGAATTCCGCACAGGGCCAAGAAAGAACACCGATTGCGCTTGTCATCTACATCAGTCGTCTTCCTCTGTCCTCTTCTCGTACATGACAGTTTGCATGTGAAGTCATCAATAAAAGTTTAAAAATACGAAGCTTTCACATAAAAGGTTATTTTCTTATAACGATACTACAATAGAAATAATTCTCTGCGCAAAGGTAGGGCTCATACGTCATTGTTAGCCAACCGACCCCCTCACTCTGCCATAAACTTCTAAAGCATCTAAGCACTTATTTTGAGTTGTAAATTGCACATTATTATTGTGGAATCGACCTCCTGAGCCAGTAAGTGGTAGCAACCGCCTACGATGCCAGCGCCGCGTGCCACCAATGTCCTGCGCCACGAGACACCGAGACTGCCGCAGCAGCCTCCAATGCTGACAGGAGCAGCTCGATCTAGCGGGTGTGACAGAGAGAGAGAGAGAGAGAGAGAGACCGCATACTATACTCCTACAAGATAGCAGTCCAGTGCACTAATTTATTACGTCGTGCTACATGTACTGACAAAAGTCAATGTCACGTACTGCTGCTAAAGGGTGGTCAGAGGTTAGTCGAGCTGTGGCGTGAAAGCAGCTTTTCTTTCTCTGACCAACTTTTCGCTGTGACATATTGTACTGTTTAGGGAGGAAATAAAAGTTTTATTGATTGGTTGATTTATTTATTGATTGATTGAATGAATCTTTCACCACAATACCATGCGTTACAAAATTAGTGGTATCAAAATTTTGGTGGAAGTTGCATGATAACATAAAAGAGAGTATTGAAATGTGCTATCTAGGAGGATACAGGTCATGGATTCGACTTCCCGCTATGGCGGCTGCATTTCAACGGGGAGTGATACGCAATACAGAGCAGTCGTGTACTTAGATTACCTTTCACACAGGTGGCTTGAATTATCTGGAGCCCTCCATTTTAGGTGTCTCATAGCCAAAGTGCAAGATACAAACAATTGCTTGTACTACCTTACACTGTGCTCATTAATTTCAGGAATAGCAGAGGGTGGTTAAACTCCATAAAAGTTAAAACAAACCAAAGCACCTTCAGCCTATTGCCACGAAAGTTTTGGTGTTGAAATTGAGTCGGAACTGCCTTATTTACAGTATTTTTAGACTTCTTGTTTTAAGGAAAAGTGGTGCAGTGCAGTGATGTATGTAGGAGACAGGCTGACAACAAGGCAACGCTTGCATGGCCACGTAAATGCCAAGAAATGAGCATCATCCCCGTGTGCAGCAGTCAAGTTCAGCAGTGTTCCATAACTGAAGGTTGAGCGACAGCTAACGCTGCCATGTTCACATTGCCTCTACATATATACGAAGCGTGACATTCTATTCTGGGAGGAAGAGTGGCAGAAAACGGAAAGGCCGCCACCATCACCGGAGGCGTTCTTGTAGCGTCGCACTGTTTCTTTTCGGTAGGGGACGAGGAGCTCGACGTGCCGCCCATTAAGTCCGAGTGTCTCCCCGAGAAACGGGTTCACGTACCGCTTAAGGGGTGACGCAGCGCGCTTGGCCGCAGTGGTAGAGGAAGTAATTTCATTTGGACAGGCCCCACTTGTTTGTCGGTACCGCCGTATTACGCCGCCGAAAGGCACGTCCTTGGAGATCTCGTCGTTCTCCCCGCAGCTCGATCGGTTTCTGGAGGCCTGCGGCTGTTTCGCAACGGCACGTTTAATTGACAAACGGCGAAGTTCCTGCGCTGCTTGAGCATCGCCATCGGAAGGGCAGTACACAAAGTCGCGCGCCGCCCACGTGCGTTCGCATACTAAATCGACCGTTTATATTGCGTCACAGGCCCATACTGTAACCGCCGCAGTTGGTCTTGCGACCTTTAGGATCTTGACAGTCTCGGCTGGGTTCCTCCAGCTCGCCCGTGGAGCAAAAACGCCCTTTCCTTTTCGCGAAGCTTTCGCGCAGCGACGGATGAGTGAGCATAAGTGACGGTTTTCCTGTCCACGGCCCGAAAGTGGGCTTAGTGTAACGAGGAAAAGTATTACACAATAAGGCAGCACCACTGTTAACCGCACGCAGGGAAGCAATCATTTAAGTTATACTTTTTTAACTAAAAAATAAAGAGTACGTGTAACTCTTTTCACCGGGTTCTGAGTCGACACGCATGCGACGATCTTTAAACAGGCGCGTCAACTCTTGGGTCCCACGACTCTTCGACAAGAGAATAATTCTCTCTTAAGAAAGTTCGCATGTCTCTCTAAGGAGATTCTTATGCGTAGTGAGTTAAGACTAAAAAATATAGCAGCATTGCTTTTTTTTAAGAGTGTACTACTTGGGCAGACTAACCGAACGAGTCGTTTGGACCGCATGAATGGATGCCGACACGCAAACAGTATGCGAATGCACTTTATTTTTCGCAGTGTCGTTTTCTTCCTACCCGTGGGCATCGACTGAATGGCACATTCTGCCTTGCGCTAAGCTTACAGCATCGCATTGCTGTCACAACGAGGGGGGATCAGATAGCGCCAGCGAATTTATTCGTAGTAGAAAGAAAAAAGAAAAGAGCTAAAATGTTTGGCCCCGATCAAGTTGCATTGAAGCAAGAAGTGAAACTGACCTAGGAATGCAGCTCAAGGGCACATAGATCGTCCACTCTTGACGTGTTTGTTATAAATGCTGAACCAGTACCAACCACAGTTCGGTGGACCCGACGTTTTTTTAACCAAACATCTGTGTGAACGATGGTTTACATTCAATAATATCTGAGCTACCAAAACCACGTAATGATAATACGAGACGCCGCAGCGGGGAGGGCTCCGGAAATTTCGACCGTTTGGTGTTCTCCGTCAAAGTGGTGTTCTCCGTCTCCGCCACGGCCGGGATGTAGTGCGCGGCCTTCAGGTCAGCAGCTAGGCACCATAACCGCTGCTCCACTATAGGAAACGATGGTTCACATTTAAGCGACGTACTTGTGTGTGTTTTCTTAATAACTCGTCTGTCGTGAGTTTCTACCAGCTTCTATATATCAACTTCTTGATTGATATGCGGGGTTCAATCTTCCAAAACCACCATACGATTCCACATGGTCACTATATCAGCTTCTATATAAGTAAGGCTATTCTGTGCATTACTGGCTGTAGCACAACCCGTTCTGATGAGCGCAAGGGTACCACTTGATTCTCGGCATACGTTACAAGCAACCACGTGTTGCGAAACGGTCCACAAGGCACGTTCTCAAGACTGATGGATGTTTTAACATTGATGGCCGCATCGGCATGTGTCCACTACTTCACGTGACCACAATGTCTCAGAGAATAATTGTGCGAAATGAAAATGACGGGAAGTTCATTTCGACTGTGCCGACCATCATTTCATTCCTCATTCAGCATTGTTTGACGCTTTGAATCGGTGTACGATTATCGTACCTATAGCTAGCGCATTCGTAAGTTTGTTGAATTATTCAAAACTTCCACTGTTCCATTCTCTGTGGAGAAGATTCTGATACCTCGGGCGTGTGCCTCAATCGCACAGAAAGCGACAACAGCGCTACAACACAACTTGAAGACAACAAACCGGAGCGACCGCCTGTAGAGTGCGTGTGCTCCCCCGAGTGTTCTCATGATTGTGTGCATCTTTATTCCCTCCCTCCTATTTGTTTTTCCCCTTTCATTCCTTCACAGTGCAGGGCAGCAAACTGAACGTGCGTCTGGTTAACCTCCCTGCCTTTCCTTGCATTTTTGTCTCTCTCTCTCTCTCCACTTCATTAGAAGGAACATTTATTATACGTCTTGTAGTTAACGCGACTGATTTTCTAAGCCTCTTTTCTCTCTGAACTAAATACAGCCCCGTCCTATTAGTTCGTTCTATTCTTTATTCTCACAGAGATTCGAAAGGCAGCTGTAATCTGTCATTTAAATGTAGAACTAAATAGAAAGTAAACGGTTGCGTGTACTTCGTGTCTTAAAATACCAGCGTTTAAGCTTTTTTCTGTTTTCAATTTCAATTGTCATTTGCATAAACAGCACGGCCTCTTCCATAATGTTCTCCCAGGCAGTGAGTTAATGTCTCTGCATTGACCAATTATATTTGGCGAATAACATGCTTATACGTTTCGTGGGTGGAGGGGGCATAGTAACTAGATACTATGCCCCCTTTATTTGATGCATATACGGTCTACATATCGTGTTGTGGCTGGAGACAGCTAGACCTATATGTCATGTGAGCAAAGCAGCGTCTCGACAACATCTCTGGCCATTCTCTTGTCATGTGCCGAAGTCGGTACTGGAACAGTACTGTTCAATAAGGCAGATGGTACCTCTCGACGCATCCCGACAGCACATTACGAGAATGAAACAGTGCACTGTGATGTACTTAGGATTTCAAAGAATGTTCATCTGCTCATGCAATGAATGAGATGAAATACGGTTACTGACCAAGGCGGATGACGATCTGGCGTTTCAAAACCACATACGGGTTCTAGTTCACTGAGCTAGACTGGAAGCCGTTGTCCAAAACGACTTCTAGTGAAGCTCTTGAACAAGGAACCCGTATGCAGTTCCGAAACGTCTGGTAATTATCAGACTTGGTCAGTGACGTGTTTTATCTAAATGCACTGCGATACACAGATCGACAAAAACTGCTGCGTGTGTGGCACTGCCTATAATAATTTGGAAAAGAATGAGGAGTATATATAACGTCATCAACTCGAACGTACGACCGAGACGGAACTGCACTTTATTCCAAGCGAATTGCAAAATGGTGTGCCGATAATGCGACTTCCATGTTCCGTGAGATTGGATGAATCAGTTGCCTGTCAATAGTAGCGTTTCCTGGTCGTGGCAGATGCGAACGCCGACTTGTAGTTTCTACAGGGCCACATAAAGTGCGATGTCTCGAGTAGTCTGCTTGTGCTACTTAACATGAAGACGATCCGCGAAATATTCTAAAACCAACCGTTAAAAAAAACTGAGAATTTACCGTAGGATAGGGACTTAAAATATACACTTTTCTCGTTGCACGTGCAAAGATAAATATGAAGATGCGCCTTACGCTATGTGGTCTTGATCTGTTGTTTCTTTATGGCGACACATTTTCTGTTGTCATGCTTTACGTCTGTTTATATGAGACGTGTGCCGGTCCGAAAAGAAAGCAGTTCGTGCATCAACTTGCTGGTCCTCGTGTTTGCTTTTTCCTGTTTTTGGTCAAAACATAGCAGCGCGTCCAGCTATGACGTAAAACGCTTGTCACTGCTGCGGCTTTACAAGCTAAAAAAATTATGAAGCTGTTCATTGTATTCAGAGTTCATAGCACTTTCGCTATAAGCGCAGAGCTCAATATGTTAAATGTCGCCTCCTGCGCTTATTTTACCTCCTGTATAGTCACGTCCATGCTCTTGGGAAACTATCTTATGTAGGCACAGTCTATTCGTACTTAATTGTATGACAGTGTTCCACTGCGCGGCAGGACGAGGCATAGTGTTGGGAATTTTTGATACCATGGCATCAGCAACAAACTTACATGTGTTTTATTTCAGCCACGCAACGTTTGGGTGCATCGAATTGGTCAAACGGGAGACCCACGGTCTGTGCCACTCTTATTCAGCACTCGTGCTTAGGCTACAAAAAAGAAAAGAAAAGGAAAAAAATAGTATGTGTCTTCCGTGATGTGCGAAGAATTCCTCGTGACTGCTCCGAGCGCCTCAGACGCTGCAAGGTAAGCAAACATTCAGTGCTTGTGACGTGCTTCTGTTAACTGTTGCGTCCGTTAGCACCTAGTGCATTGATCACGGACGACTAATATATTGGCTCGCAAAACGTAGGGAGCTCTCGGCTAGTGCTGGCCACTGTTCAATAGCGACAGTAGACGTGAGCGCAAAGGAAGCATTAAATGCCTATTTTGAAACAATTTTTATGCTTTTTTGCGGTTGGTGTACGTCATGATCGGTCAAGTAATGTTGAATGTTGGGCGAGCTGGTGGCAGTCCAACGTGTGAAGCAGCGCACGGAAACAAGACACACAAAGAGGAGTGATTCAAAAGGATCGGTTATCCTGAATTCGTCACTTGGTTTTCCATTTCAACACTTTCCTATAGACTTATTTAATGTCTGTAAACATACATACATACATACATACATACATACATACATACATACAATAGGGAGAGCATCTCCAAAAATGCAATTCTGTTAACTAAGTTCCTAATGCAGCCCTATCATGAATGACGCTCACAAGTGTACCTAAAGCACATCAAGCTGTGAAGTATAGCGTTATATTCACCATTCTCTCTATCAGTTCATATTTTATTTAATCATTCAGTGTATATATTATTATTTATTCATCTCCACAATGATGATGCCCAATCAGAACAGTGAGTTCTAAACACGACTCCTCAAAAGCGTTCAAGTTAAGAACTTATGCGATACAATAATTGACCAGTTCTTTCATTCAAACCAATTTGCTCAACTCTCATAAGTGCAAGGAAGGCCCTCTAAAAGGTTTTCGCGTGAAAATTGTGCAATGTCAATACTGGGAGATGATAATTGCGCGATAGGATTGGCGGCGCACGAGGGATATTTCAAGCGTTTGCGAAACCATGGTTTGGGTAACAAACAATGAGAGGAAAAGTGGAGCGTCAGGAAATGTTATAACAGATGTAGAATGGATCCTGTGAGTCTATGCGCAGCATAGCAGGAACATATGACGACGCTTTATATTCCGCGCAGGTGCACCAGGATGTGTTCACTTTTCATTTCGCAATATTTATTTACCTATTTATTTATTTACATCTGATAATGCAGTACAGGTCAACGCTATGAAAGATATATGTGTCACATGATGTGTGCGTATTCTTGGCCGATCCCGGTGTGCTACTGTCACACAAGGGGTACCAGATTTTAATGGTTGTTTCATAGAATCATAGATCATAATGCGCACACCGACCATATTGCTATTCTTCTTCTCACAAAACATGACATACATCGCCTTTCCCCTCTTGGCAGTGCTGCTAAGACATATGCTCTGCTTTGCCGTCTATGGCTAAAGGTACATTTCACGAAGCCATTGTTTTTTCCACAGTGGAACGGCTATAGCAACCATTCTTGTAACAAATATGGTAGCGTGGAGGCATTGCAACGCACTTTCTGCGACCGTCCTCGTTACAGTGCGCAGAGACTCGCGCTCGCTCGATCTCGCGCATAGGCTACAGACGGATGATAGCAGTAACCATTCTGGAATTTGAACAGTGTTATTTTGTGTGTGTAAGACTTCCCTCTATCTGTATATTTTTGAATGATTTTCTATCCTTTTCTCCAGTGTAGGGGTTGTACCAGTTTTTCTAAACTGGTCAACATAACTACAAAACTGCGCCAAAAAGCGTTAAGAAACAGAGAAGGCACACAAAAACTCAGACTAGCAACTAAATGTTTATTGAAGAATACACATTTATAAATAGCAAAAAATATGACGTAAAAGATTAGAAGATGGCAGTGAGATAATCTATTACTAGTTGGTTCGATGGGACCGAAGGCCTCACTACATACTTGTGTATATACATACACAGGTATGTATAAACTACATACTTGTGTATACTTGTGTCACCATACTTGTGTATATAAAAAGCCTCAGCAACTTCTCTCACTGTCCTGTCTCTGTGCCGGGAGAACACCTTTGCTTCGCGAATTGGTAACACTTGCGATCCCTGCAATGTAGGCACAGATTCGACGAAGGGTAGGCCTTAAGTGATGCCCTCCTCCCCCTCCTCTCACACATATGCCTTGATGCCTTCTCTCACCGTAATAAAAAGGTGGGAAACGGATTTGGTGCTAACGTGGTTTTTCGTCTAAGAATAAGTTGGACTGAGTCTGCGCAGTGGTGGATAAAAAAATTGAAGGTAAAGAAAAAAAAGTGGCGTGATTGTGAGGTCAATCATCAGAAAATGTTTGTTGAATCTGGAATGGGTGCGGTGTATCTCAACCCCTCATCTTGTGGCAAGTGCTGCATTGCGAAAACCGGAAGGTGTTTGAATAACCGAATAATGGATCACAAGACATCGCTGAAGGTCCACCCTTCGTTGAATCTGTGCCTACATTGCAGGGATTGCAAGTGTTCCCCATTACTTCGCGAAACGAGGGTGTCGTCCCGGCACAGAGACGGGACAGCGAAATCAGTTGCTGAGGCTTTTTATATACTCAAGTATGGCGACACGTGTGTTGCGAGGCCATCGGTCTCATTGAACCAATTAGAAATAAATTATCTCACTGTCAACTTTCAACTTCTAATCTTTTACGTCATAGTTTTTGGTAATAATAAATATGTATCCTTCAATAAACTTTCAGTTGCTAATATGCGCTTGTGTGTGCCTTTTCTGTTTCTTGTCACTTTCTCGCGGAGCTTCGTAGTTATGAATCACCAATTCGCTCAGAGTTTAGTACTGTCATGGTTGATATGTGGGGTTTAACGTCCCAAAACCACCATTTGATTATGAGAGACGCCGTAGTGGAGGACTCCGGAAATTTCGACCACCTGGGGTTTTTTAACGTGCGCCCAAATCTGAGCACACGGGCCTACAACATTTCCACTTCCATCGGAAATGCAGCCGCCGCAGCCAGGATTCGATCGCTCGACCTGCGGGTCAGCAGCCGAGTACCTTAGCCACTAGACCACCACGGCGAGGCGTAGTGTCATGGTCAACATGCCTGCCTTTTTTCTATCTTCTGTTGTGTTTTGTTCACACTGTGCACGTACTTACAGCTATGCATCCGCGAAAATTTTATTGTCCAGCCTTCGACCCCATGATACGGTTGTATCTAACATCGGTCAGACGCAACGATATTAATGGTATTACGATCAGGACCGCTCCAGCCTTTTCAATAAATGAGTGCACATATAAGACTTACAGTGTGTATATATACCTCTATAAGCAAACAGCGCACACTACAGCAGACTGTGTTCGCCCACGAGTGTCTTCTCTGCGCTTGTGCATCATGCAGGAAATTTCGTTACTTCTCGCTTATATTAGGCGCCACCATGTCTGGGGCTCAGCATTCGCGCGATACTATATTTAAAAAAGTCAAAGGTGTACTACTTGATTGGTGCTTGTATTTCGACATAGAGTATGAGCAGCGAAGGCGCACTTGACAGGCGAATGATTCATTTAGATAGCAGTTCGTTAATAAGCTACAGCCTATGGTTTGTTCTTAAATGTGCCCTTCGTATCTAAGCGAATACACGGCTACAAAATAACGAGTGTAGTGTCAGGCGGGCACAGTCAAGCCAGAACGCATATCACTGAATGACCAAGACCACTGGCTTTCCTCATGCTGGCCCGATGAACAACGCGAGCAGAACTGAACTGAAAAACGCGAAACAACAGCCACAACAACAAAAATTCTTATGTATTGCACTGAATTTCTTCTCGAATTCGAACTGTCAATGTCTTCGAAACGGTACATCACGCCGTCATATCAATACGTCATTAGGGAGTTTAGAATACCGTTTGCAAGCGCTGCGGGCGTTGCGGGCGAAGCGGGCGCCACATGAGTTTTAAAATAGCGTTTGCTCTGCTGCGAACCGCAACGCACGATCGCAGCGACACCGTATCCTCGAAACCAGCGCTTGCGGGCACATGTGGGCCGCCATCACCGCACGTAATTTCGAATTTTCTGCGTGCGGTCCGTCAACGCGAACGCCGACTCGCGTTACGACGCATGCGCAGTGGCAGCGACCGTACCGCAAAGGCTGGCGGTGCGCTATTCTAAAACTCCCTATTATGTCTGCACACGCTGAACGGTGGCTATACATGAACAGTCACCGCAAGCGAAAAAACCAAGTGCACCGAACACATGCGCGTGCGCTGTGTTTTATGTACAGGTGACAGGAAGCAAACATCGGAACAGGCAATAACGCCATCACTTTCATGGCTCTTTGTTTCCGCTACATATCCTATATTCGTGCAAAGTCAGGGCTTGTGCATTTTTACGGTCCTTTTATTGCGGCCTGCTACAACTGCGCCGCAGCCGCTTGAGCAAGGGCAGCCTACTGCCCGTGTGAACCTCTGTTCCGGTGTCGCACCTGCGTTACTGTGAATTTCAATAATATAAAAGTGCAATAATAACAAATGAATGCCGAAGCCACGACCTTTGACAATATATACTTTTCTCACTAAATGGCAACGCGATCCTTCCCGCATCCATAACGCATGGTCATCTTTTGAAGTCTGCAGCTGACTCACAAACCCGAGGTAAAGTGCAACTGCTCTGGCTACCTTCTTTCTTGCTCTTTTATTTCTCTCCCTCTTCTTCCTGTTTTATTTTTCATTTTTGTGTGACAGGAGAGTTGATACGCAATGACATGACAACGACCGCAAATGTGAAGTTTTCAGATGTATATAAATATTTCCAATTTGCAACTTTTCTAAAGTCAATTAGGTGGAAAAGATGGTATATTCGCTTCATCACGCCGAAACGAATGGAATAAAAGTTGCCAAGAAACGCATCAAGGCAACTGCGCATGTTTTATACGTTTTCATTTTCCTGAGTATTTTACCTCGATTCAGCGCTCCGTGTTTAGTAACGGTCTTCGGTTTGACGCAGAAGCTCGGCTGTGCATATGAGAAAGTGCCCCTCATTTTAAGTGCAGCATAGTAACTTTTCGAGGTTAGCGAACAATTATTGGTGGTTCCTGAGCTATATTTCTGTTATGAACTTTTGGGCAGCAACTGGCAAGGGCAAAAGTTTTCTCCTATTCTAGAAACCACCTGTAAGAGACGAATGCTGACGCAAATCTCCGCTTTTCATATCCAAAAGTCGGCTTAAAAGAGGCAAGATTTCGTAATACAGTGGTTTGCCGGTAAAATATTAAACTTCCTGGACACGCCTATTCACGTGCACCGGCAGTCTTGTTATAAGAACGTGTTTCATCTAACCATATATGTTTGTTTTCTTTTGCAAGCTGTGTGTAAATTAAGAATTCTGGAACCAAACTGTCTGCTCTGCAGCGCAGTCATCTCTCCATTTCGGCAGTGAAAATTACATCATAATAAAAAAAATTATGTAAGGGATAGTGGCCGGAGAGAAAGAAAACTAGCGAGGTGCAACGTTCTAAAAAGATTCTAAAAGATGATGTCATAAAGAATAATGCACTCTTGATTCTTAACTGACAACATCGAACTGTTTGTGCTTTCAAGAGAAGAGAGAGAAATTAGACAACAAAAGGTTGCAGTGAAAGCAGCGAACAAGTTTCAAGGCGAAACGTGCCCGTCTGTTTCTCCTCAAGTTCCGACAACACGCGCAAGTGAGGATCGTATAATAGAAGAGTTTATTGGCGCGATATTTAGGGTCTATATAACCTTTCGGAACATCAAACGAGGTGTGTGGTAGTGGTCTCACACTGCATGCTGAGCAGCTCGCATTTTTTTTAATCCCACTTTGCGTAGCCGTTGTATCTAAACAAGCAAGCAGCTTCAGCACTGATTCCATCCTCACTGCATCGCCTGTAACACAAGATGCAAGCAGTGCGCGCACAACGACGTTTTCAGCGATGGTACAACCCGCCTTTATCATGGAAAACGCCTTTGAGAAGCAACGAACGAGAAAACTTTTGTGGGCCTAATGAGGTGCATATTTCTACCCCTTTCAGAAACCCCCTTCAAAGCATTCGTTTCTTCAGTTTGTCTTCCAATTTTTTCACATCTTTTTTTACTCGCCTAAAACTTTGCTTCCCATAAGTGGCGTGTCTTCCCTTCCTTGAAAGCGGATCTCGCAAAGTAGGCGTAACCGTAAATGGGCCTTACAATGACAGCGAACGAAAGGCCGACCGACAGAATGATAGTTGTTTCAAACAACGACGTGTAATTTATGCGTCAAGCTCAAACGGCAACGCGTTTTAAGCACAGCACTCTTGTGTGTGAACGTGCTAACATAGTAGTGACTTTAATAGCGCATAATGACGCCATACTGCATAAGCTCCAACCCTGTAGTGAATGGTACCCGCACTGGAAAGACTAAATGAAACAGTCTTCCTTGTTAATAACAAAGGCCTAACATATATTTAGCGATGTATATAAGAAAATAACAACAAAAATGAAGAGTGCCGCTCAAAGTCTCATGAGCCATGGCACTGCATGACTTTGACAAAGGTCTTCCTGATCCTTTTAAAGAGTGACATACTCGTCATCTATTTACTACGTAAAAATAAAATAACAATAGAAACTCGATGCACCAAGCGTCAAGTTGCGAAACACATCGGTCAATGCCACGCTAAGGATATAAGTTGTCCTGCAGGAGCTCGTGAACTTGTCCGCCGCAATCAGTGCGTCAGGCGAGGCTCGCGCGTACAGAAATCTCGTGCGGTCTCGTTCTATCCCGATGAGTAAAAGAAAAAGACCACGTTTGCTGCGTCAATCGAAAAAGAACAAGGACACACTTGTGTGGCACAGCACGATGAAGAGAATGTACCGCGAGCGACAATTCTATAGCTCGCACAGTTCAGATCATATATATATATATATCCGGACATATTAGGTTTTTTAAATGCAGCACGGCCTCAAGTACAAAGAATTTTGTAAGCGCCGCAAAAATTCTGTTGGAAGTGGGCCAACCATCATTTCTTGTGTGCCCTTTACAATTGACGTTCTTGCAGCCCCAGTGTGTCGTCTTTCTTTCACTAGCGTTCCACTTGCACAAATCGCAGCGTCCTCTGACGCAGCAAAAGCAAAGCAACAATGAAACTTCGGCTCGATGCGGTTAGCTGTTCTATAGTGGGGAAAGCAGAAAGAAGAGCGGCGAAAGGCCTCGAGTGAATAACAAAGCATGAATAAGGACGCAAAAGATTGGCTAAAAGAAATATTGTAACTGCGGACATGTTCGTGCTGCTCACACTGAGAGTGTAGCAACTTTTCAATACTGAGCCCAGAAATCCGGGTCGCAGTCATGCATATCTTTTTGAAGACAGATAAGAAGCAGCGTTTCGAAGCAGCCTCGCAAGAGTGCGTCCCCACTTTTCGATAGTGCATATTATTTCCTTTAGTATTTGCCACTTACGAGGACTTGTCTGTTCCGGTCTTCTGAGCGTCTCGTCGGCGCCGAGCAAACCGGCATTTGTCTTAGCGAAGACGAGGACACTAAGAAAAAGTAAAACGGGAGGGGGTGAGAAATTCCGGATAACTCCTATAGTTATGTCTTTTGTTGTATGCATGAGTGACAGTGCTCTCGCGAACGGTGGGTGTTCAGGTCGACAGCGCTGAAGCAACGCGTGAAGTGTGCTAGGCCGGGGAATCAATCTTTACTACCTGATACGAATGAGGTCATTATCCTAACGAATGACGAAGACTCCTCACCAGCGCTCAAGCTTTGAAGTCCTAGTGAGCTATAGGTGGCTCGTCCTGCGCGTCATTTTTGGATTGTCATTTTTTCTTCTTGCATTTTTCCTTCTGGTTCTCCTGTGCTTCTGCTTCCCCTTAGCCAACATGGCTAAGTATTTGTTAGCGTCTCTGCCATTATTAAATGCGAAGCATTTGTTAGTGAACTTCGGACATTGAGCGCATCTATCTATCTATCTATCTATCTATCTATCTATCTATCTATCTATCTATCTATCTATCTATCTATCTATCTATCTATCTATCTATCTATCTATCTATCTATCTATCTATCTATCTATCTATCTGTCTATCTATCTATCTGTCTATCTATCTATCTATCTATCTATCTATCTATCTATCTATCTATCTATCTATCTATCTATCTATCTATCTATCTATCTATCTAGCCGCCTACGACTTTTAGCTCTCCAGGTCGTTTGCACTAATGGTATCGATACCAAACTTAGTATGACATAACATGACTGTATGACGAGCATATCTGACTAGTCATAACATGAAAATTATTGTACGTATGTCATGAATGTCATGATTTACATTTCATGGTCTTGCTGCTTCTTGAGGTGGTTTCGTTCACATGACATGTTGCAAAACTGGTATGGTATGACATGATTGCATGGTGAACACAAGCGACAGACCTTAACATGAAAATCATGACATGCCTGTCATGTACAACAAGACTACATGCCATGCTCGTGATGCGCTCGCGGCCATTTCGCTAGCGTCACATATACCGAATTTGGTATACGGTAACGTGAATGAATGATGAAGGTATGTGACTGGTGCAAACATGATAATCATCAGATGCATGTCACGTGATAGCACGACTACATGCTACTGTCAATGCACCAATACAGTTCGACGTGACCCGGCGCGCGTGCGCGCTAGCGTTGCCACGCCAGGCGCCACTTCTGCCATATACTCGCAGGCGCGTACCGCGCTGCGTTGCTTTGATGCATGCACGTTTCAGCACATGCGGCATCCCTTCGTCACGAAAAGAGGCAAACGCAGTGTTGTCTGGGTAACGCATTGCATGAAATGCAGCATGTCGCATTTCGCACCGGTTGCCCTCGGGCCACGTTGAAGCACGCTGGTCGCGCCGATCGCACCTGGCGTCACACTATAGAGTGCTCGCCTTTTGCTAACGTAGCACCCGCTGTGCCCAGCGTGCGTGCACGTCAACAATGCGTTAGAGTATATTCCGCCTTTTGTGATGCGCTCGCGGCCGTTTCGCTAGTTCCCCGTATACAAAATTTCGTGTTGCGTAACGTCGATAGATTACGAAGGTGTATGACTAGTTCAAACTTGATAATCATGACACGTGTACCAAGTAAGAACGTGACAAAATACCACGTTTATAGCGTGCTCTCGGCCGTTTCGCTAGCTCCACATATACTAAATTTGGCATCACGTGACGTGAATAGATGGCAAAAGTAAACGACACATCCATATATGATAATCATGACAATGAAGTTGTGTACGGCATATTTAGGTTCCACCTCGTAATGTTGTGGGGAGTTTAAAATGACACATCAACCTTCCTCATTCCTGCTTCGCAATATCATCGACTCCCACTGTACGTGGGATCTGTCATTTCTTTTTCTCTTTTTTCGCTCCTTCTTCACATTGAAGTATATAGAATGAAACAGGTCGAAAAGTCAAGGAAACGCCAGGCTACTACTGCTGCTCCTGCTGCTGCTGCAGCACTCATTTATTTTAATACCCACGGAAGCACCTTGACTAGGGTATGATGTTGCTGAATACGAGGCGAAGAATGACAATGGTGATTGTAATGAATATAACGGGGATGGGGGTCCATGTTACTAGGAT